>VXBL01008331.1:673607-688174 GCA_013400195.1 Aramus guarauna | reverse complement strand
GTAAATCAAAATGAGAATGGAATGTATTTAAAAAAAAAAAAAAAAAAAAAGGTGAAATCATTGAAAATAGAAACCTAATTTGTCAAATCAAATTCACTGGAAAGATATAATTTATCATAATTTTGTAAACTTGGGAATACTCTTATCCTCTTCATTATGAAACCAGGTAAAATCAGAAGAAATAGGACTGTGAAAGTCATAGGTAATATGCATTGAAATTCCTGTACTCCGATAAATTTTCTGTCAAGTTAGGACTAAACACTAAAATGTCGTTTTATTTTGCTTGGGGAAACTGCTATTCCACCAGAAAATACCATTTCATATCGCTGGGATTAGATTGCCCCTCTTTCTCAGTTAATAAACTCGTAACATGATCTGTAAATTTGTAAAATAATCTAATATGTACTTCTATAGTAATATACATGTTGTAACAAAATCTGTTAAAGAAATATCCTCTCGAATTTGTATTCCAGCAGTACAAAGGAAGTGGAGGTGAAGATTCTTCCACTTTGTGCAATCCTTAGCATGTTTTTACAATGAATTGTGATATATTTAGAGAAAAGAAAGAAAGAAAGAAAGAAAGAAAGAAAGAAAGAAAGAAAGAAAGAAAGAAAGAAAGAAAGAAAGAAAGAAAGAGAGAAATATAATGTATATGAATTAAACAAAAACTGAAGAATTTCTCTTGGGAACTTCTGACAGCAGATAATAACAGTAACGCAGCCTCTAAAATATCCTACTCCTTACCAGAACTAGAATAAAGGAAAGCAATTATGGAGTCCTTGATATCTAGTTAAAAATCTGATTATTCTTCTGGAGTCACTGTAAATTAGAGGGAATAGAAAAGCATCTCAAATACTATTATTAGCTATAAATATGAAAAAAACAGTTCCCTGAAAAATGTTAATAGGTGAAGATTACATTTTGGATGAAATATCCATAATTCTGATTTTGTATTCTTTGCAAAGAATATAAATTATTAAATAAGCTTTATATTCTAAACTAACATAAATTTGGAATATAAAGTATCAACAAGTGTTTTCCCTACTATTTTAGATCACATTTTCCCCACATTTTCGGACTTCCCAAATTAAAGTGTGAGACATCTTAAGCACTTCAAAGAAAGCCCAGAAAACTTCAAAAAGCTTTGAATACTCAGACTAATTACTTAAAGGCTAATTGTCTTGGGCCAATAGGGCCGCATTATTTGAACTCTGCATACTTAGATCTTGTATACCTGTATAGTTGAAAGTCACGTTCAGGCAGCTGTAGAAGCTCATCTCAGTAAAACTTTTTACATATATATATATATATATATATATATATATATATAGTATCCCCCTTGGGAATAATTTCTGTTCATTGCTGCTGAGAAAGATGTTCTAAATACCCTTTTCTTAGTCTTTCTCTTTGGCTTTCATTGATTTGCTTGCAGGCCTTCTTTTTTCATTATACTGAGATAATATTGGTTGTCCCAGTTTTGTCTCTTCCAAATTTATTCACTATAGCTTGCAAGAGACAGCACTTTCATAAAGTATTTTAAGATTTTTCATGAAGTGAAGCACCATATAGAGGAGTCTGTTTTTCTACATTGACTTTGTACAGCTCCTTAGGCATATAAGTTCTTAACTTGGTACATTATTTATGCACCCAATATTAGATAGGATGAATATGGATGAGCCCCTGTATTCATTTTCATTATCTTGCCTGTCCTGCACTACTTATCTACTTCAATTGTTTGGCTGAAAACTCCAAAATAAATTATAATTTTCATTGATTTTTTTTCTCCAGATTTGATTTTTACCCTTTTTTTTTTCTTCTAGTTCATCGAATCCAGCATTAAAAACTTTACTCAGTGTGAAAGGCTGTGCTTCCCTTGCTCCTAAAGACAACTGTTTTCTGGACTTCGTCAGGTTTTCTTTGTTTGTTTGTTTGTTTGTTTGTTTTTTGTTTTGTTTTGTTTTGTTTTTTACTTTATTTACTTTATTTTCTTGAAATAAATGTTTAGAACTAATCAACTGAAAAAAAATGTGTATTTTTTCATCAAAATCCAGCTGTTTAATAAATGTCATATACAATTAAATATTTTGGAAGGAATGACACAGTAGTCCTTTATTTTTTTAATTTGCTGTAATTGCTTAAGTTGAATAGATTCTTGACTAGAACCCTGAACCTTTGGCTAGTTTGTTCTGCATTTCTCTCTAGCTTAGTTGCTCCTTTATACCTTTATAATCTCCTTGAGGTTATCATTGTAAAGCTCTTCAATCCATTTTTCAACAAGTTTACTGTTTGGAAAGACCTAGGCTTTCATTCATGGGATGGAGGTTTTATGTCACAAAGGAAATAAAACTGTTTGATAGCACCTGTACTATCTATTTTATATCTGAAATAAACCGTAGCTCAGTGCTGAAACATTTGAAAAACATCTGAAAGTTACTGTTGCATAGGTCCTAACTGCTGCTTAAGCTGTTATAACCTTCCTGTAGGAAAGATTTATATGTATTTGCAGATTGGGCCAAATCCTCAAAGATATAAAGCAAAAGGGAAGTGCGGCCGTCTAACACTTTTCTATGGAAAAATAAAGAATCTTTCAAAACAATATGGAATACAGTTCTTTAAAAAGTTAAGGGAACATAAGAACATGGGACACCTACCAAAGAAATAAGTATTTGATCATTACTCCCTTTGCCAATGGAAGTTGTCTCTTCAAATTCGTTTTATTCTACTTTAGCTTCGGAAGTTACATTTTTTTCTTATTTTGTCCTCATATGCATATCATATAAATATAAACATACTTTCATTTCAAACAAGATTCAAACAAGTCACCAGGACCAAGAATTTGCACTAGCAGAAGTGTAACGATCTGATAACGAAATATGAGCGATGACATAGAATACATGTTAATATATCTATTAAATTGTCTCTCTGCCCCCCAACTGTCTTAAATACATTTAGGCAAGCTTCTGTTCTTCCATGTAGGTTTCCGTATGGCTCATATAGAATGACAGAGGACTGGAATGTCACCTAGTCAGCCTTCCAGATTTAAGGCAATACTAGCTCTAGCTATGAATCTCCCAATAGATGTTTACTTAACCTCTTTTTAAAGGCATCCACAATCTTCCCGTATGAAATGATTCCAGTATTTCATTATCGTTACCATAAGAAAGCTATATTTAGATCATAACCTGAATCTCCCTTGCTCTGATTGAAACCCACTTAATATGGACGTAAAGAACAGATTATTCACTTCCCTCTAGCAGTAGCCTTTGATGAATTTGGAGAACATTAACATTTTTGTACTCAGTATTAGCTTTTAGAAATGAAATAAGTCCCTTTATAAACCCATCCTCATGTGCTCTGTTTTCTATGCAATTGTTAAATTAAATTACTCTCATTCTGACCCATGTGCCAGGCTTTTTCAGGAAATGCAGTGTCCAGATCTGGATGCAGTTCCCCAGCACAGACCTCAGCAATGTAGGATAGAGTAGAAAATGTTCTTTCCATACCTCGTAGACAGGTTTTTCCAAGTTATCTGCCAATACATTGTCTGCCTTTTTTTTGGTGGTAGAATAAGAGTTTGATTTATGTGCAGCTTGATTATTTCCCCATATTAATTTCTATGAAACTGCTATTTATCCTTATCCTGCATTTATACAGTGTCTATTCTTAATTCTTAATTTTTGTCCCTGTTGAATTATAGCTTTTTTTTTTATTTATTATTTCTCCATTTTCTTTAAATAATTTAGAATTCTAATCCTTATTTACAACAAAGGTTCACTTCTTCAGGTTTATATTCTTTGCAAATGTAATGAGTTTATTCTCTATTCCATCACCTATATGATTATTGAAAATACTAACATTAGATTCAGTACAGGCCTCTAAGGAACCTTACTGATACTTCATTTTAATAATGACTCTTTAACAGTTAATAGCTAACTTTAATAGCTAAACTCTTTATGATTTTCTTATAATTGTCACACATATCCTGTAGTAAGTTCAAGAAAATATGATTTCTAACACTACTGACATAAATCACTGTATTAAAAGAAAATCACAAGCAAGAAAAACAAATTGCCAGGCATTTGTGAGATCAGGTCAACCTTACATAGTTTTATACCTTTTTCATCTCTAAATGGTCTATTATCTGAATACAAAGCTGATCAAAGTAATGTATATGCAATCAAAGATGAGCTTCAAAGAAGAAGCAGTCAAGTAGCTTGAAGTAGTGAGAAATTCTGGAAATCTTGTAGCACTCATCTTTCTGAAATATCAAGCATAAATATGTGTGAAGAGTAGAATTAGGATTGCAGAATGAAGTTGATCATACAAACAATTATTTTTTATATCAGAATTTAAAACAATCTGCAATTAAGATAATTAATATGTTACCCAATTTAGAGAACTTTTTTGTTGTTGTTTTTTTAATGATAAGACCAATTTACCTTGCAGATATTCAACCCAGGTCACTGCCCTCTTATTGCAAACTGAAAAAAAAGCAAAACCCTTATTGATAACTGTATCTCCTTCAGGACATTTTACTATATAGAAGAGATGTCCACTGTCTCAGCCCCAAATCTCTGCCAAGCATGCATACAAGGGAAGTGAGTTTTCAGTCTTTCTTCAGTAAAAACTTTAAAAAATGACATAACTTAGTATCTTATGTTTTAATGTGTTGAGATGTTAAAATGACATTCTCATATTAAAAGCAAGTATTTATTATCCCTCCTGAAAACTTAGTGAAAATGGCACAAACTTGTTGATTTTTAAGATCAAAACTTATTGTCAATGTAAATCAACAACAAGACCAGAGGGTTTTTTCAAGGTTATTTCTTAGAGTTACTGATTTAACAGCAAGAGTTGGAAAAGAGCAAAAAATAAACATGTAAGCCTAGGTGGATCTGACTTTCCAGCATTATCCACCTTAAGTCTTGTCAATCATTGATCCATGAAGTTGGCTGAGAATTTAATCATTTATAAAGTATACAACCCCCTGCTACATTCTTCTTTTTGATCATAAGATACAGATTGACTCATTTTGATCTACATAAAATAAGAAAAGGTGCTGAGCCTCAGGCATCTCTGATGTGAGTTATAAAGTTACACATTTTATTGCAGCAATGAATGAGTAGAGCTCATGGTTACAGAGTTCAGATGAAATATCTGAAGAGGATATTGACAGATACTCTCTTCTTTGTGAAGTAATGTTAGTTATACACTAAACAAACTAATCCTATTGTTAATCTGGAGGACCAAAGTCACAATTATAACACTAATAAGAATTACCTGTGCACTAGTCTCCCAGCTAATCATTGTATTAGTTCACCTCTGGGTGACAAAGACATAGGTGGAATTATTTCTCTCTTGGTTACATCATCCACCAAAATTATTTCTGTTTTGATACAATAAGGCATTCTTCTGATGAGAACAAATTTTCTACTTTGTTTGTGATCAGATTTAATAGATTTTATAAGTTATGAAGGTAACGGAAAACAGTAAAAATAAATCAGAATAAGGAAACAAGAATTCTGTCTGCAAGAATCAGAACTGGTTTGTTTCATTCTGCTTACTTGGCCACCAAGAAGAGCATGTCACAAATCACAGGCACTGCAAGTTAATCTAGGGAATAGTTCTGTTTACTGAAAGCACTTGTACCATATTCTGTGCAATAATCAAGTAAGACAAGATCAGGTTTCATAATTGCAATCAAACTAATCTTTAGAATTTATATCCAACAAGTGACTGACCATTGTGAGAAAATATGTGGATGGAAACTAGAGCTGAATGAGGGATTCACACAATAACAACTTAACCTTCATTTCCTTCTCCACTAATGTGTTTCAGTTCTGAGTGAAATTAGGAGAGGTCTATTTTGAAAATGGAAAATGGGCATATTTAATCTTGGGGTTATAAAATTCTACTAAAGACCGTTCATGCATTTTCCTATTACCATTCATTTTTTAACTTTCTTTTCTGGCAGTTGGCGACTTTGGTATTATTTTCTCCTGTCTATTGTAAGCTGATAAGTGTGACTTATACTGAGAACCCAGTTATACTGAATGCCTTGCTAAAAAGTGTCAGCAATAAATATCTGATCTTAGTAGATATTAGTTTAATACTAGTTTAATATTGGTTGAGTATATTGTAAACTTTACATATACCTTTATAAATATTTTCTTCTTACTATAAAGTATAAAATACTCATCAATTACTTACTGTATAATGAGGATCTTTGTGCAATCTTTTCCTCTGTGCTTTAAGTAAGGTGAAGTTATTAACAAAATTTAATCAGAATATCATACTCTTCAGCATTAAAAGACAAATAGTCATCTGCTATATTTTACTTTCTTTTTTTATTTTAATTTATAATCCACTAAAGTAAAATTTAAGACAATTTCATCAGACCATAATAGGGTTGAAAATGAATGTACTAGTGGCAGTATTAAAAGCTTAATGGCCAGCAGGTATATTGATCAAGAGTATGCTGCATTAATTCAGTTCTCTGTTTGGCTCTTAGCTAAGGGCTACATCAATGGGGATTGTTTTTCTTAACCATCACGACAGTTCAATAGTAATCTGACCTTGTAAATTCTGTTAATGTCCTGAAAGTGTTGCACAATATTCACATTCATGGAAAAAAATGCATATCTCCTAAAACTAACAGAGGAATTTATTTGAAATGGTGGTTACAGTTGTAATCATGGATTCATGTTTTAAATTTGCTGTGTAGAAGATGTTCTTTTTTTTATTTCTGTTATTCAAATGGAAGTCATCAAAAAATTATGTTTTAAATTGTATTTTAAGATGGCAGCTTATGCTTAAGTACCTGTTTTTTGTTTCTTCCTAGAAAGTATTTGTCTTATGTTAATCACAAAGGTTTAGATCCAGATTCTCAACTGATTTAAACAGGCTCACTAACCTGAAATCAACAAAGCCAGTGTACAACTAAGACAGCTGTGCTAGTGAAAGCAAAGACTATGAGAACAAAAGAGATTCATATAAAACAGCTGCTGCATAAGCAGTGTCAATGGGGAAGACATAATGGTCCATATATAGAGCTATCAAGATTAAATGATGGAGTGACAACTCCAGGGGGAGAAGTACATATGAAAGGTTATCTTAAGAAAAGCTTTAAGTGATAACTGATCAACATTTGTGAATGCTGGAACATGTCAAAAACAGGCATTCAGGAATATATGAATACAAGGGCACCCATGAAAGGTAGAACACTGCACTGTTAGTGAGATAAAGAGCTTTAGAAGGCACAAAGCTAAAATGGGATTGAGAGATGAGGAATGTCTAGTTTCTAGGTAGACTGCTGTTTTCCCCTTTCTATCAGATTCTTGGGTAAGGGATTATGCATTTGCAAAGTGTCCTTCTCAATACCATCTCAATCTTGTCAGCGTACTATTTTATTTCCACTAATTGTATTATTTATTACAGTTCAGTTGGTTCACAGTTGACAACATAAAAAAAAATCCTCCAGTGATCGGCCTACTGAACAGTGCCCCATGCTTCCTTTATTGCCTATATCAGACATTAATGGAGAAACACGGTTACTGAGATGTGCTGACATCATTGATTAGGCTTTTGAATACACTAGAAAGTAAACAGAAACATTAATTTTAATTTTAAACCCCATTAGGAATTTGAGAGTAAAACAAAACCAGTGCCTGCAGAATATAAGTGGAGCTTTCTTAATGGAGCAGCAGCCATCTATTTTGTGGTTTCTAAGGGAAACTTCCAGAACAGATAGTAAAAGCACTTTAAAAAAATGAGACCATTTTCCCAAGAAATTGTCTATGTAATTCAAAGATACTTATTTTTGATTGGCTACACATTATAGGAAAGGAGAGAAAAAAAATAATCCATAGTTTAATCAGTCATTGTGAGGTATCACTGACAGGTATTGTGATGTCTCACTCCAATGATTTTTATACACAGAAATAATGTTGATAAGGTAAATTTTAAGAACTGTGACCAAAGCCCTGGCTCTGTTAAAATCAGTGACAGTTTTGCTATTTAATGAAAACAGGACAAGTTTCTACATGTTATGATATTCACATATGCTGGTTGTATTCCAGCTGTAAAATATTTGGGTCCAGATCTTTGGCTAAAATAAATCTCAGCATAACTGAGCTAAGATTAATGAAGTCAAAGAAAGTGGAAGGAAATACAGACTATGCAATAAAAATCAAGTAGTGGATGTGGACAGATTCTGTTGTGGCTTGTGCAGCAGGGCTTTTTTTCAGAATTGAATATTTAAGATTTAAGATTTCTGCAACATGAGGAGTTCCTTTCTTATAGATATTGATAATGCCCAATACTGATACAATTCTGTTGTTTGTCTTTCAGGTGCTGATAATGATCTTGCACACTCCACTATTTGTTGTCTATGTGGTTATGGCAATATTCCTCAATCCTACAGTATGTTGCGTTTTTTCTCTTATATTGTGTTTTCAATCCATGTTAATTGATTAATTTTTTAATTTGCTAAGACAGACCATGTTTAGAACAAGCTTCTATATTTCTCATTTTGCTACTTTTGTTTACACTGTCTTTGATTCTTCTTTTCACTTTTCACTTTTTGTTTGTTTCTATCAAAAAAATCCCTGATGATCCCTTCCATTATCCAAGAATCACCTTCCAGAAACACTTTATGTTTTCCTCTCTTCCTCTAAAGCTTCTAAAACTACTCACCTTTTTTCCCCTTAATGTTGTAGAAATTACATGAAGTAAACAAAATCACATAGGCTCTTTTAGATCTTAACATACTATATATTCCAATCCTATATTCCATCTACGCCTCATATTTTCAGATACTAAGGCATTCTCACTATAGTTCAGAATAATTTATTGATTTCATTAATGTCAATTGATTAGACAACAAAAGACAAAGGGGCTTTCACACCTGTAAAGCAAAAGATGATGTGGCAATGATGACTGTAATGAAGTTTGTGGTATAATGCCTGTCTTTATGGAGTAGCAGTATGAAACACTGACATTTTGGCAGGGAATGAGATTGTGGACAATTATGATACGCCATAAAGATAATCCATACTGAATAATTTTTTATTTAAAATAGTTTTGCATTTTAGTCTGGTCTTTCAGTTTTGGTTCTTCTTTAAAGAGCAGACTGAGAGATCAGAGATGGAGTGCTTGAAAGTGACTGTAATTTTTTTATTCTGCCATTTTTATCATTCTATTTGTTGAGTGTCACCTCTTTTCTCCTTTTTTTTTCAAGAGGCCATTGACAATAACTAGAAACTATACTGAAGAGAATGTATGGGATACTGGAAATATGATCTGATAATTGTTATATATGTCAGCTAATATGGCAGCCACAGAGATGTGAATGTGGGTAGCCTTCTAGCCTTATGTGAATTGCATGATATCATAAGTACCAGTCTCATTCTTTTCTCCTTCTGTTTATGTCCCCAGTATAAGTTTTGTCATATTGAATGTGCTTTGTGTATTTTTCTCATGAAGTATGTCTTCTTTGAAGTACTTACTACATTTGGGGTGTTTGACAAACATAGCATGAAAATATGTTTTGTCATACTAGGAGTAGAAGGCATGAGTTATGGGGAGGGACTGAGGGTACTAAGTTTGTTCAACTTACAGAAAAGGAGACTGAGGCATGAAGATTGATGTCTACAACTTTGTCATGAGGGGGAGTGAAGAGAGTTGTGCTTATCTCTTCTCTCTGAGGTCAGGTGATAGGATGTGAGGGAATGGCTTAAAGGTGCATCAGTGGAAGTTCAGACTGGATATTAGGAAAAAGCTCTTAACTGAGAGAGTGGTCAAAAACTGTAACAAGCTCCTCAGGGAAGTGGTAATGGTCCCAAGCCTGTTAGTGTTCAAGAAGTGTTTGGATGACACTCTTAGATATATGGTTTAACTTTTAGGTTGCCTTATGTGGAGTCTGGAGTTGGATCCAACTCAGGATATCCTATGATTCTATGATAGCTGTAGAGAAAGCTTGAACCTGGAAAATTTTCACTTCATGAAACTAGGTACTCTAAGAATACTTTTCCCCAAAGTAAATGTTTATGCTGAAGTATCATCTGGCATTTCATGAAGCTGTAGTATGGGATTGTATATCTCTGCTTGACTGATAATGTCAGAGAATCCATCACTCAGATAAGAAATGATGAATTATTCATTACTATTCAGAATAACTCTCATGGTTCAAAACAACTGTGATGACATAGCAAATGAAAAGTAAAACATTAGAAGTCCAGTTACATCCCTCTACCTTGGAGTTGTATGGTACATACATGCTGTCAATCCTAATGCTTATGCCAATGTTAATGACACTTTCTTAAAAAATACAGTTCAGTTTTATTGCTACATCATGCAAGATGCAATACAAGTATCTTTCCTTACAGCAGAAGTCCTAATGGGCTAGTGTCTGCTTATTATATAAAAAATTGATTGTCCCATATTGATAGCTAGGAGTATGAAAACAATTCATGTAGCATGGAAGAGACAAAGAAAAAATATAGGCACTCTCAGATACCTTGCAAATCTTTGTGTATTTCATCTGTTACATGCATAGAACTCCTGTAATGATTCACAATTATTTTTAGAGAGCGATTATAAATAGGCAACAGCACTTTCCAATACAGGATTATACTCGTCTTTTTTGTTACAAAAAAACCCCTCTGGTTACCTTTCTGGTACGGTAGCCGGTATTTAATTATTAAAAATAATTAGTGTAACAAACTATGTTCTTTTAACTGTTGTTACTCAAATTATTTGAAAGTCAAGGTTGATGAAAGTTTCTGAATTCACTTGAAGGCAAATAAGGACATATGCGGTTTTCATTATATACTATTCACTTAATAAATACAGTACATTGAATTGTTATGAGGATTTTAAATATTAATGATTGAGATAGAGACAATTCCATCACATACCCCTCTAGGCCCCCTTTCTTATCATACTCCATCACTAGATGTTTGTATTTATTTTCCAATAATTTTTGAATTTTAAGAACGATGTGTTCCAATTACAGTAAAGGGTTGAAATTCATAATTATTTATTAAAGTTCATATGCAATTCCCAAAACAACCATTTAAAAAGTAAAATAAAATAAAATAAAATTGTATTTTTTCAGCCATTACCAAAGTGGCATTTTTCTCCTGCGTATGGGTCAGATGCCTAATTGTCAGTGATGAGATCCAGAATAGCTACTACAGTGATAACCTTTATAAATTAAACAGAGTATTTTGAAAAACATTCTGTGTGCTGTACAACTTGCCTTCATCAGTTAATATCTAGTTAAGAAGAGAAGAATATCTGAGAATATTTTATAGAGCTAACTCAAGTGGGATATCAGCTACACTATCCACATTTGGGCATTAGGAAAAAGTTCTTCACTGGGAGGGTGGTCAGTCACTGGAACAGGGTCCCCAAGGAAGTGGTCAGAGCACCAAGACTGTCAGAGTTCAAGGAGTGTCTGGACAATGCTCTTAGTCATATGGCTTAGTTTTAGGTAGTCCTGTGAGGAGCAGGGAGTTGGACTCGATGACCCTTATGGGTGTCCCAACTTAAGAGAGTCTATGATTCCAAGATTCTATGATTTTTAGAATAAAGAAAGTCCAGAGGGCTTTTTATTTTTCTATTTCAAAAAATCAGTAAGAATGTTTTTTTCTTCCATTATCTTTCAATATTTAAATATTATTACTCTTTCCTCTACTCTAAGAGTAGCTCTTTGTTAAATTGCTTTTGTTAAAATTACCTTATTTGTACAGTCACCATGATGACAAATTATCTATAGTCTATAATCTCTGTTTTTGGTAAATCTGATGCCAGAAGTTTTTTAGGTTCTCAGGTTAGTTTTTGGGGCTTGGGTTTGGGTGAGGTCTTTTTTTGATTGGATTTTCTTTTTGGTACACAGATGATATAGTTTAACCATAGTTTAAATCTCAAGGGGAAAATGCTTTCAGCAACTGAATGTTTTCTAGAACATGATCATGGTGAACAATTAGCACTTTTCCTGTGTAGATAAAGGGCATTAGCACTTTATGCTAGATTATTAACTCTGTAAAGGAAAAAAAAAAAAAGGCAGAATTATTTCTTTAAATAAGTGATTAAATGTATAATATTAATATAAAAGATCTAATGCACAGGGAAAAAGAACTAGAGCAATCCCTCAAGGAACTCTCTTTCTCTATGATGGCAGTAGGAAGGAAGAGTTTCCATTTCACAGAGTATATTTAGAAAATTAAAACATTTTTCAGCAAACATTATCTTATAGGTCATGTACTGCCACAGTTGATTTAAAAGTAGGTGAAGATTAAACTCTTTTTACTTATGAAAGAGATTGCATATTTCTTATGACTTAATTCCCATTTCATGAAAACTGAATTAATCAGAAGGAGAGTCAAACCCATTACTGTGCTAGCCTATGTGATGTGTTGGCAAGTGCTCATGGGAATCATTTGTTAAAACATCAGCAAAGTAGGTTAGGGTAATTTTCCACTTCATTATGGAACCTGTGTAGTTTCTGTCTCATAATAATTATAATTGTTTCTTTAAAAAAACCCAAAACACTCATGAAGCTAGACTCAATTGTTGGTCATAATCAGTCTTGATATTGAATATTGAATATTCAATAATAAATGAGAGCTGGTAGAGGTAGTCTGGAACATCCTTGACTGTGAAGATAAGGAGTCAATTTCTATTCTGCTGTCAGAAAAGTAGCGAACACAACAGTGCAGAAGCAGGGTTATAAAGTTAAAGTGACAGACTAGGAAAAAAGCTTTGCATTAGTTTTTTGGCTAGCTATCAGAAAGTCACGATTGCATTTCATGAAGATAGGTGGAAAAAATGTTTTAGATAATCAAGACAAGAGATGATGCACAAGGCTACTAGGGATGTGGACCCATAGAAAAGATGTCTTTGAGCCATTATGCAAAAGTATCTGGCTAACTTTGAATAGGTTGGATGTGAGAATTTAGAGAAGAGCCCAAGGCTGAGCTGATGCGCAGTTAAAGACTTATGATAATGCTGTGAAAAATGATTAATTAAACAAGTAAACAGATTTTAGGGTAAAATCTGATTAAAGAAAAAAAAAAAGAACATCAGCAACAACAAATAATTTTATGATAAAATTTCAAAATAAGCACATGGAAGGCAACAGGTAATTGAATTGAAAAAAACCCACTGAATTCTTTACTTACTATTGTATTAATTTCTTCATAGATTCTTAGAGAATCTTTTTACTCCATTGTTTTTGATATATATATATATATTTTTAGGGGGTGTTGTTTGTTTGTTTTTATTTTTGACAGGGGTACATGAGGCAAATGTCACCAAAGTGTCTTTTTTACCCTCTTACTATAACTGTACCTATTATGTCCACACGTATTATAACACCAGGATAGATCAATGGAAGAATGATTTTGGTGGCAGGTGTGATCTGTAACCCATATCAAATAAATTTGTGGGAGGGACATGTCAGACAGTGCTATTTTTATAAATAAAAGGAAGACTGGGTGAAAGTTGAAGCCTTACACTGTGTGACAGCATATTTTTTATTAAAAATGAAAAGATTAAAGAATGTGAGTCAAAAAGTTATGAAAGGTTAAGAGGAAGAATAATTGAGTGAAAGAGTATGCATAACAGGAAATCTTGAGATAAGATACAATAAGTTTATTTTGCTGAGTGTATTCTGTCTCTAGCATTCAAGGGATTAAACTGTAGGTGCCTTGGTCTTCAAATCAAACAGTAGAGATTTTACATGGCAAGAGGATACAAAATATTGTATTTGTCATCAAAATTTCTATTCATGTATGTAGGTTTCTCTGTGGATTTTTGTACTGGAGTAAAATATGTACTGTTTACCTTTGTAAAGGAATAATTAAAAAAAAAAATTAAACTACATTTTATATGGATTGATACCAACTAGATATTTATTCAAACTGAGGTTTCACTGGGCTGGAAATCATGAAATAATTGAAAAGTCTAGTTAGTTCATTAGATTCAGGTGGGAAAAGATTACACAATCAGTCTCATCTGGCTGTCAGAAAGAGTTCACAGATAAAGGATGGAGGTGAGAAACAGACTGACAAACATACTTGGTTTCCCTGAAGAGATCGCAGCTGTGGTATGACAAGAGAATAGAAAGGGCAGGGATTTTACAGTCTCATGTTTAATTGTCATAACTTAAGCAGTTTTCTGTGGATTTCCCCCTCCATAAATGGCTGCCTCTGATGTTTTAAGGGTTATGTGTTTTAGTGAACAGAACAATGTAAGTGGCCACTCTGTGCCCCCTGGTCCTATAATGTCCTTAAAGGGCTCCATTTTTTGATATCACAAGTAATCCAAACATCTTTGAATTTCATACAGGAAGTAAAGGTGGATATTGGTTCTGTGGTTTTGATTTGTTTTTTTTACTGATGTGTTGGATTATCCTTGACTGGCTGCCAGATATCCACCAAGCCACTCTCTCACTCCCTCTCCTCAACAGCCCAGGGGGAGAAAATAAAATTAAAAACTCGTGGGTCAGGATAAAGGCAGTTTAATGTAAGAAAGCACAGGCTGCACACAGCAATAAGTTAAAA
>VXBL01008331.1:602682-673594 GCA_013400195.1 Aramus guarauna | reverse complement strand
AAAAAAGAAGAAGATTTATTCTCTACTCCCCATCAGCTGGTGATGTCCAGTCACTTCCCGGTAATGCGGAGCCTCAGCGTACCTTAATAATGAAATCCCCTCCCGGCACATAGACACACATGTGTGTGTGACAGCCTAGATGCTGCATGGGCACTGCTCAGCCATTGCCAAAACATTGGTATGTTATCAATTAACACCCTTCTAGCTACAAAAACAAAGCACAGCAATACATGGACTGCTATGGGCAACATTAAACCCATCCCAGCCCAATCCAATCCAACTGAGTATATGTATATTTGTGAATTCATTTTTCATTTGACAGAGACATCCTACTAAAAGGCAATTTAAAGTACTGGGAAGAATAATAAATACATGGAAGGAAGATTAAGCAAACATAGAGCTCCTGAAAATGTTACACTAAACTCAATAATCATGGAGCTAAGAAGTAATAGCCTTTCTACAGAAAAAATTTCAACCCAAACATTGTTACTGTCTTTGCACTGGGGGAAAAAATAAATAAATAAATAAATAAATAAATAAATCAGTCTTTAAGTATGCATATCCTAAAGTAGAGGTATTTTTTTTTCTCCCAGATTTCAAGAATTCTTTGTTTTGGGGTTTTTTTGGTTGGATTTTTGGGGGTATTTTATTATGAGTTCCTAAAATATGTTTAATATTTTTTGGTTTTAATCAGATGTAAATTATTAGAAAAGTCTGTCCAAGGCTCCAAGTACCCTGACATAATTAATCATACAATAAATGCAATTAAATTCTCAGCAGATTAAAACTGATTTCACAAGAATGAGATTAGTAAATCAATCAGATACCTACACTCTCTATTGATTAGGAACCAAGCCAGTATCATTCCATAGAGACCCTGTCACATAGATCTATATTTCCCTAAGCCTGGGAAATAATTTAATTTGGTCTCTTTATTTCTGAGTCTATACGTCCTCCATTTTTTTCTTTAGCATGGATGATTTAGCATCATCTTAATATAAACCATGCTATGCAAAATATTTGGGTTTGTCACAAATTTAAGTTACACAATTAGCTTATCCAATTTAGAAGATAAATAACATTATAATTTGTGATATTGCATATGACAGAAAAATACTCTCCAAATGAATTCCATATATGTATGCTTTCATTAATAATAATTTTAAAAAGCCACCAAAAAAACAAACCTACCTTCTTTCCATGTAAGTGCAGTCTTTTCAATTAGAAAAGCCCTCTCCGGGGATTTTGTTGCTGATTGTCAATTGAGAAAGAATGTTTCTTCTAAAGTCTGAATATTTTCTAAAAATGTGAACAAATGGAAAATCAGAAAGATCATTTTAGTTTATTTCTTCTCTCACTTCTCTAGGGGGAAATAATCATAATCTCTCTTTTGGTCATGTCCATATATCCCAGCATTACTCCACACATTAAAAGCTTCTTTTTGCCTGTGTGGTAGGTAAAGTGGGACAAGGAAGTGGTGTCCAAGCAAAGGAAATGTAAGAAAAGATGGAACACCAGAATATTGAAAGAACATTGTGAAAGAAGTAGCAGAGCTGCACTGTGCCATAGATGCCTGCAAAAAAAGACTTTCTAGAGCCCTTCCGGAATGATGTAAGAACTCTGGGATAAACTTGCATGTTGATGCAACCTACCTAATTTAAATAACTGGTTTACCTGAGTCCACAAGTTTTTGTATCATCTGCTAGCACCTAAAATTGGCCTGGTCCATTAAGAATGAAACTCAGCAAACGAAAGTAGCAAGGTATAAAACAGAGAGACAGAGATACAGACAGAGAGAAATAATACTTCAGTGTTTCATATAATCGAGTGAAATATTTCAGGTTTGAATATTCATGTAAGGGCACCAACTCCCTCAAACTGATAATAAGGCTCATCACATCCAGCCTTTGGAAAACATAAGAAAAATTGCAAACCATTTTATTTTTAAGGTTATGATAATGATTATTAATTCAATGGTAAAATCTCTGCTGGGACACAGAAATTGATATAAAGAGCTAATTTCTTAGTCCATACAAAAGCTTCTAACAAAATTCCTCAGTAAGGTATGCTTGGAAGAGTAAAGATTTATTATTTATGCTGATTTTGGGGTGTGTTTTTTTTTTAAATCAATATTAAACATAATTGAAAATTGCAAACATGGTAAAAATGTACCTGGAAGCTGAAATTCCTGTTACTAATTAAGTATGACAAGTTAGACAATGGTATACTTTCTTTTAAATACACATAACAAGTTAGGATCCTTCAGAAAGTCCACTCGGTTTTAAAAAGGATGCAGTGAAAGTGATACACAGAACACTGTATGTTACTATGACAGAAAGTACACATGCCAACATTTTGTGCCATGTTTTTAAATGTGTTTATGTAAAATAAAATGTATAATTTCATACTCTACAGATGTTATTCGTTTATGCAAAAAAATTACTTTTTGAAGGTCGGCATATGACGATGTTCAGAGAATTACATCAGTGTCTTTAAAATAGTTCAATATACATTTTATGTACTTAAAATTTAACAAGGTTCATTTCCACATATGACACTAATATAAGCCTGTGTTTCTGTCAGCCAACAGGAGTTATGTGTATGCAAAGTTACAGTGAGATTCCATATAGCTGATAACAGTTTGTACATTAAGTCATTATTATCATGCTAGAAAAAACTGAACTGTATCTTTTACTAAAATTTTAACATGAACATATAATATGGACTCTGGTATAAGCTTCATAAATGTGTCTTTGTAAATTTTTAGATGACAGCAGTGTATATACAGCTGCATACTTATTACATAGCAAGATAGTAAAACTTGTTTTCACAGTGCACATGATTCTATTGTTCTTCTATATCATCAGCTGTTTTCTTTTTGCCTGTACTCTTTCTGAATTCTCTTGAAATTGAATTTCCATTTAGAATAGCTTTGGACTCTTTTCTGATTCTTTGACTTCACAGCTACTCATTCTAAGAAATGTTACTTGAAAAAAAATGGTGTGGAGAGTGAAAGAAAATCTGCTTGTAATTATTATTATAACAAGGACTGTGTCATGAGTAACTTTGTCTAAAAGTTCTTTTATCTTTACTTTTTCAGAGGAGAGTGTGAGAAGCTTGACACTTCTTACATAAGTCTTGAAACTAACTTAGTATTTGCCTCCTTCAGCCATTATTTCAGACACTTAAAACTTATTTTGAGTTGAAGGTCCTCATGACATTGACATAATAGAATGATTACCTAAATTGATTCAGTCTTTTTTTTTTTTTTAAGATCATTAAAAAAAAAAAAAGAATTATGGGTAATCAGCAAATACAGAATTGTGTGTAGTTGAACAGTACATCCCAATTTTACAAATTACTAAGAAGATGACTAAGGATGAAAGGGGGAGAGGCTAGTCATGGGAGAACATGAGGTAAGTTTTGAATCCTAAGTCCTCTCCCTCTGCCTAAAACATCCTGTGAGGACTGATTTTTATTGTCTTCTTTTAGGCAGTTCTTTAACAACTGTATACTATTTCTACAAATCCTTTTCTTTGCTATTTTAACAGATATTTTTCATATGTCAAAGTTGAAGGAGCAACTGGACGATGGTCTCAGTCATAGGATTTAGTTTTAGGTAGTCCTGCAAGGAGAAGGGAGTTGGATTCAATGACCCTTATGGGTCTCTTCCAATTCAAGATATTCTATGATTCTATGATTCTATGATATGTTATTCTATCAAACACTCTATTGATTTTTTATTTTACTGGAAAATCCTTGTTTGGTTGTCCCCACTTCATAGAAAATCCACATTACTTTTATTACATTTTCCTTTTTTTCTTCTTTTTTTTTCTTTCAGTTTGTAAACTCAACAGCAGACAAGTATTTTTAAATTTTGTGCAATCATCAACTGTCACAAGGCATTAGTCTATCACCAAAATGTAGATGCTTTATCCATGCTTTATTTCTCCCACCAGACTCTCATAAAGTGAGGATGACAATTTGCTATAAGGTAAGACCTTATGTTCAATTTGTAAAGGCATTATATTTGACACCCGCCAGATCTGAAAGGCCAGTTTAAGTAAGATATCACTTACTACAGTTAAGAGAAAGGATTTAATCATCTGGAATTCATGGGTGTATATTATCTGGCCCTGGTTATTTGTATTTCATATTATGAATTGGCTTCCTAACTTTTATTTTAGCATTTCACTTTCAGAAACATTTTATTTCCACATCTCCTCTAAGTTCTCTGTAAAGGTTTCCACTATGGGAACTTCCTCAGTTTCTTCCACAGTTAAGAGAGAGGCAAAGAATACATTTAATTATTATGGTTTTATCTTTTTTGACTATTCTTTATTTTACCCTGAATGTCTTAATGCCCCACGGACTTCCTGGCAGAATAGTTCTGATATATTTGAAGAAAGCTTTTGTATTTATGGTTTTGATGTACAATAATGTGGGTATTAGCAGAAGTGAATAGGCTGACACAAGGGAGAAAGGGTGTAGGTAAGATCAAAATTAGTAATTTCTTCTTAAAATGCAAATATCTGTTCTTACTAGGATTTTTCACTTTTCTAGTTCTAAAACCCCTATGGAGATTAGGGATTTCCTCCAGTGTATCAAGATATGTTTTCCGGTTACCTAAATCTTTCAAATATTCTGTGTGGTAAATTTCACCTTGCAAGAATTCATCAGGAGTGGGAGATTAATATTTTTTACCCCTTTGTGATCATACACTATATTCAGACTTCTCGTAAGCTGTTCCACAGCAGTAAATCTTAGTTGACTTCAAAGAATATGTTTCTGTTGCATGTCAGGCTAAAGTGAGGAAAAAAAGAGGACCAAATGCATCTTAACTAAGTGCAGGAAGAGATGGGTAACCTTTTTTTTCCATGTCAAGCCAGGAGAGCTCAGCTGAATGTTTAGCTTTCTGGCAAAGCTTGTTTGAGGAAGGACAGAACACTGACTTGGAGCTCTGCTTCACAGAACCTAAGATTGAGGGAACTATCTTTCAATGAATAAGAAAGAGGACTGTAGATCAAAAGACAGAACTCTAAATTCTGCTCTTATATGGAGTGTCATAAAGCAGAACTGGGCAAATTAAATTAGTCTGATATTGAAGCAATGCAGACTAACAAACTGACACCTTTTGTCTGCTGCGCTCTCTCCTGCCCTGCTATATAGCCCTATGCAGTAATCACACCTTTCCAGCTTTAGTCCCTCCTCTATTAAACTAATCTATGCTGCTTATCCACCTCGAGTGTCCACAGGTAATAAATGTTAAGTACATTTGGTATTAAGCTGAGTTTTAGGGTTTTGTTCTTTTTTGTTTTGTTTTTGTTGTTGTTCTAAGAGACTGCCTCAAAAAAGCATAAGAGAACATGAAAATAGGAAATATGTAATTCATATGAGCAAATGGAATTTCTAATACTTTTAAACTCCTTTTCTCAATCCTTTTTTCTTTTACCAAGAAAATCTGTTTTATACTAGGGACTTTCCCCCCCCCCCACTGGCATATTTATATCATTCTGGTAATACGAGAGTAAGTTCATTACTGAGGTACTCTTTAAAAACTTTAGTGTGCAGGTCCCAGACATTTAACTTGACAGTAGATGTTATATTTATATTTATGTTTTTAAATTATATTTATGCTTATTCTTCTGTCATTTATGTGGATTTTTAATATTCATTTCCAGATAGTGTTGGATCTTTTAAAATTATCAGGTGTATAAATGTGAGACAATCCTTATTCTGACTGAGCACTTTTCTGAAAATTCACACCACATAAAGAATATTGTCACTGACAGTGTCTTTCTACCTCATTACCATGCATATATTCCTTATCCCTGAGTGGATGAGTGGGTTACTGTGAAAAGGAGAGGAATTTCTACTCCAAGATTTAATAAATTAAGGGATTTTTTGAAGACTTTCTTGCTGCTCAAACTGATTTTAAATTTTGGCAATTTTCATATTATGAAAGTGACCTCTTTTAACCACATTCCACTGCCAGAGGTTCCCTCAAAAACTGGCTGGTTTATTACAGGGAAGCTTTCTGAGAATTTTCAGGTCAGGAAAGGCCTTTCTTTAAAGAGCTGGAAATCACTGAAAAAATACTCTGTCTGAAGTACTTCAGAATTTAGCAGGGTTTACGACTGTCATAGAGACTTTGCAAAAACCTATGTGAGGCTCTACCTTCATATTTTAAGACAAGAGGCTATTAAAAAAAAGTTACTTGAAACTTGCTTGTTTGGTTTAGATTCTGATCATCAGACCTTTGGGAAATTAAGATTATCTATCTCCCTAACTCTCATTACAAATCTCAGTGTCACAATAGTTTAATTAATTAAACATAAAAAGTTGGTTGGGTTTTTTTTTTATTGAGTCCACATTGTGGTTTTTATGAATATTTTATGTGATGGTTATGGATTTGGATGAATGCTCTCTCAAACTATCATCTTACCTTAGTCAAAATGATTGTTTTTCATTTCCACTGTCCTTTGACTTGATAATATACTCCAAGCATTTACCTACATGTGCCATATTAATATCTATACTTCTGTATCTGACGTATATACTTAAAGGACTTTGTATTCTTATGTTTTCTTTAGAAACTGATTTACAATAATCTCAGTATTTAAACATTTGGATTATATCGTCGTCTTCTTCTTCTTCTTCACCCTTATATAGTTTTCTATCTAAATTGAAGTATTCTGAATACATTTTGTCCTGTGACATTATTTTTCTTCTATTTTTGGTACCAATACTTAAAATTATAATTGTTTTTGCTTTTTATTTCATTGCTATCCAGGCTCAGATCACTCAGCATTCTAGATTCAAGGATGGTTACAAACTCTTCCCAATAAGGGTCGTTAATGAAGGTACATTTGTTTGTTCATGTTAATGTCCAATATCTAATGATGTTTTCAGAAGACACAAAACTATAAGGTCAGACAAAAATTGATTCTAGAACAATATTTTAGACTTTGCATTTTCTCTTTTTCTTGAATAAAACTTTTGCAATTTATTTTCATTGTAAAGCAAACAGAAGGTCAACAGTCAATACCTATATTAAAGGTGTAACCACTTTCAATGTAGCATTAAGCAGTGAGGTTTAATACTGGCCATCCATTTCCTAGGTAAGTGCCACAATGTAACATCAGTTGTAGAGTGTTATGCCCTCATTTTTATCTACAAACCTTTTTATCTGTCATGAAAATTGCATGTTTTCATGAAATTCTGTAGTTTTCACCCACATTTTTGTTTTGTCTTGTTGAAAAAAAAAATTGTAGATAGCTGCAATCCCTTTCAGTTAGGTTCTTACATGATAGGAATCTTCTAGTGAAAAGGTGAATAAAGTCTACAGCTAGATTACATCTATACAAATAAACTGAACAGGACCAGGGTCTAGGCTTAACGACTGAAAAGGAATTGAACATATTGTTCAAGTGTTAAGGTGGTCCCTGGCATGGCTTTGATGCAGGTCAGTCAGCTCAGTCCAGCTGAATGAATATTAGCGTAAGATGCAAACAGCTTCCAGGAGCCAACCTGGACATGTCTACACTGCTCTCAGGACTACAGGGGGCTTCTCAGGCAAATAGTTGCTGGTCTGTTTGACTTACTACTGTAGATACAACAAAAAGAATACTGTTAAACACAGTTTGTCTTGCAGTTGGAAAGTCCTCCCAGCACAGCAGTAGATTTGCTAGGAAAAAAAATTAGCTATCTTAGGTTCTGTCACAGATTCTGGTATTAAACTTAACTGGACTATCCAGCAAGTTTTCAGTGTTTTATCCTCACAAGACTTCCACAAGGTAAATAAATAATGTTAACTGCATTTTGCAGATAAGGAACCAAGGAACAATGTTAGTGGTTTTGATTACTGAGCCAGTTACTGGAGAATAATAGGTAATCCCATGAAAGTTGGCCTTTAGTTTCTAGACTAACTAACACGTGTGCATGCTCTTGCTTGGCAGAGCTGAGATAGTTTACAAGGAGATATCACATCTTGCACTCTCAGATTGCTTTCTGCACCCTCCAACAGCAGGAGTAAGAGGAGAGATAATCCTCTCCCCAGATCTTGAACTTCTTAATTGCAATCTGAATAGTAGTTAAGAAATCGGTACTAGGAAGCAGTAGCAAGCAAGCATGATGTAGCAAATAAACAGTTTCAACTGTCAGCTGTAGCTGAAGAAGCAATGACCAAATTTAGTGCAGCATCAGAGAAATTATCTATCACAGGATGGTGGTTTCAGCTAACAGCTCTGATCTTACTTGGAAAATGTTTCAGCAAACTCATGCAGGCAGAGATCAAGCCAGGCCTGATGGATGGTGTCTGACTGAGTCCAATTGCAACCTAGGCCAAAACTAGCCTTGTTTTTCCCATAATTATGTGCCATGATTTTCATTTGGTCTGTACTAGATTTGAATTGTTTGGGTAAATAAGCCAGCCTTGTTTCAGGGAAATAATTTCTGTCTCTCTAAGCACACTTCTCCAGGCAGGCTTTTCCTCCAGCTGACACCTCTTGCTGTGAGAATCAAAGCCTCCAAAGCAGATTTAGGAGTAAATCTCCCCTCCTTGGCTGAAGAAGTGCTTGACAGAAGTTGGTGTATTTGCAACTATTTAATGTTTGTTTTAATTAACAAACACATTTTAATCTATAATCACCCGAGCTCTGGTGAAGTGACTCGAAAAAAGATCAAAAATAATTGGCATCTGTGTAATACACCTCTGGCCTTTATCACCTTTTTGAACAGGACACTTCCTTGACAGTCTTTCTGATCACATCCACTCTTCCTGATCTAAAATAAATTACATTTGCATATGAATTTTGTGTAGCTTTGTGGCTTTCAGTACTTCACACATTTATTCAATTGAATTTTTTTCACCTCTTAGATAAAAGAAACATACACATAAAAATTGTAATTGCTGTTGTAATGCCTAAATAATGCACATCTTCAGAGTTAACAACCTAAGCAATAACTTGATAATTTTTTTAGCAACCAAAAAATAAACTACTATTCTATGTTATAAAATGTGAGAAAACCTTTACATAAAATCTGTCTCTGGGTCTCACCATCTCCGCTTTTGTTCATGCAAGAAAAATATAGTAAAATATCCAGCTTTTCTTCATAGATTCAAAGTGAAACTACAAGTGTTCAAATCAAACATGAATGAATGAACATGGGTGAATGAATGAACAAATGACTAAAATCTCAAAAGAGAAAAAATTAATATACTAATATTTTCCTAAAATTAATTGATATAAAATTAACTTTATATCATCATCATCATCATCATCATCATCTTTGCTTTTTTCATTGTCTCTGCTAACATAAGGGAGAAAGTTATTCCCTTTTAAAGGTAAAAAAAAAAATCCTTACATGCTTTTTGTCTTCCTGTTTTAAGAGAACTGTTCATAAGTCTTGGTTCTAATTCCAGAACGTTCTAGTAGGCACAAGAGAAATTTCGAGATGAACTAGCCTTATCCATAATCCATCCAAAGAACCTGGAATACTTTTGCATATGATCTTAACCAAGAGTCAATAATGGCTACATGTTTTCATCTAATGCATAGACTTTCTCATATGTTTGCATATGTAAAGGTTGAATATGATGCTCAATCATTGTAATATTTTACACTAAAGCATAGACATCATTTGGAGGGACTATGCTTTACATTTCTTGAAACAAGAACTTGAAAATGGCAGATGAGAGATGGTTCTTCATCTGTTGAGGCAACACTGTCATTTTCAAAGTAAGGAGGAACTTTAATTCAGTGGAAATGTCAAGCTTCCTAGAAACTCTCCATAAAATAATTGAATTTTTCTCTGCACAATTGCTCATTTTTTATTTCAGACTGCTTCTCTCACTTTTTTTTTTTTTTTTCCTTTTCTTTGTGTGTCTTTATCAAAACATACCCAAAGATTATTAAGGATTGGTCATGCTTTTTATCCATAGTAAGACAACCTGAGGTCTTGTACTCAAAAGTCAAACTATGCTTCCTCTTTGGTGTTAGATAGTGACAGGGCCATTTGAATATCTAATTAGATAACTTTTTTTTCATTAATATATAAGCCAACTGTCTTATACAAATCTAGAGAATAGACATGATATAGCCTGTATGGAGAACAAAATAAAGATTTTAGAAGTGGAAATAGATGTTGGCCTTTACCCCTGTGTTGACTATTTTTCTCCTTTTTTTATCATACAGAGATTTTAAATAGTTTATGGTACTGATGTTCATACAGTCATAGATTGACTATAGAGTAGTTTTTTAACTAACAAAACTTTTTCTAAAACTTTTCTTTTCCTTGTGGAACCTAAATTTTTCACTTAATGAAAAGACAGCTCTCATTTTAGGTGAAGTTTTTATTTTGTATTTAGAAGATGTATGAAGCATGTGACATTTCTGGTTCTTGTTTCTTAAATATGAAATGAGTGGGGATGGATTCTTCCATTCATCAGCTAGGAGTTAGAATACAAACTTTACTTTACGGGTTTAGTATGTGGGAAGATTTTGTAAACTACAATACAAATGTTCTAAAGTATTTCAAATGTGTCTTTTATACTATGCACTGTGACTTAACAATACCATGCATGAAACGGGTCAGATTAAAATGATTCATAATGTGATACTTTACATATCTGAGCAATAGCTTTGAATAATCTTTTCTTAACTCAGCATGTTCAAATTGTCAAATGATTTCTGAGAAGAGTCATTTAATCTTGCTTCCTATGACCTTAAAGCAAAGATGTATTGAGGCATATTTATGCAATTAAGGAAGTCTGATTAGTACACACATGTATAGTATTTTGGAAGACTTCTTTTTCCTCTAATACTCAGTAGTTTTCTCTAGCAACATTTTTTTTTTTTTTGGTTCAGTCAAAAAGAAAGAATCAAGAAATATTTTAACTACATTCCACAATTTAAATGATGTGTAGTCAAAGAGTATTTCAGTGTTCTGCAGAATAATTATTTCCATAGTGTGTATATCTTTACGACAAAAAATGCAATGAGATAATGTTAGGCTCTCATTTGCTTTTACAACTGCTTCAAATTTTTTGTTTTTGTTTGGGGTTTTGTTTGTTTGTTTGTTTTGCTTTACTAACACATATATTTACAGCTAGGACTGCACCAAACATTGGACTTAAGTACATCCACAATAAACATAAATTCAATTTAAATTGAATGAGTAATACATTTTCTGAATTTGTTCATAGTTATAAATATTGGCTCAGGAATAAAAGATATCATCCTTCCAGCAAGAAAGAAGCAAACATTTGAATTATCCAAACAAAGTAATATTTGCTAAGATATCATCACATAACTGAAGTGATATTTTTCATGTGGTCTTTAATATTATAAGTCTAAACCAACTAATCTACACTACCTGTAAAAAAAAAAAAAAAAATCATTTATCTTGTTTCTTAGATACAATACTTGTTACTGCTTTCCTCTGTTGGTTCTAATAAAATATAAATAAATTGTTCCTGTTCATAGTAGTGTTTGTAAAACTGTTCTACCGATTTAAGGAACATAGCTTGGGTTTAACATTCTGCTTTTTCCTTAATGATATATAAACACATATAGTTATATATCAATATTTACACTCAAATTAGTTTATTTTCTTAGCCTTGCTACAAGTTTGCACTATACACAGATACTAAGCTTGTGCCTGTGGTGGGAAAGCCTTGGCTAACAGCCAAACTCTCAACTGGCTGCTTGCTTACTGCCCCTCCTCACTGAGATGGGGGAGAAAAGAGGAAAAACAGGAATGAGAAAGCTTGTGGCTTCAGAAAAAGACAGGGAGTAAAGACAGGAGACAAGCTGGTTACTGGTGTGGATGAAACAGACCCAGCTTTGGGAAATTAGCTTCATTTATTGTCAGTTAATATAAAAGTTTAATTACTGATGCAGGTCCTGGGAAACAAAAAAACAAGAAAAAAGAAAGAAACATTACACAATTGCAGAAAGCACCTTTCCTTCCCCTTTTCCAGGCTCTTTATCACTCCAGGTACCGCTTGTTCCCTGTTTTATATCACTGCAAGTTACACTCAGTCCCTTCATGAGGAAATCAGCATCCCATGGGGTGCTGTGGTCAGGAGGCAGCCGTTTCTCTCCACATCTCTCTCCTTCTTCCCCTCTCTGCTCCAGTTCACTCCACCACTAAGTTGTTGTTCCTTTTCCTCCTTTCATCACTTCGGTGTTTCCTCTGTTGTTTCTTGCTCCTTTTGCTCCTCTTCCCACTCCTGCTCTTTCCCTGTGGTATTTTTTGTCCTTTCTTACCCATGCATCCCCAAAGCACCCCCACCTTGGCCGCGGGGCTTCGCTGTGCCCTGCAGTGGGTGGGTTGGAGCCGGCTGGAACCGGCTGTGTCCGGCACGGGGCAGCCCCGGCCTCTCCTCACAGGGGCCGCCCTGCAGCCCCCACCGCCAGGGCCTGGGCACCTGCAGGCAGTACAACTCCAGGAAGAACTGTCATTACCTCTGCAATCAGCAGTCCAACAGTTGTCGCAGATAACTGGACCGCATCAAAAGAAGTGTGACCAGCAGTAGAGGTGATTCTTTCCCTGTTTCCTGAGATTCCACCTGGAGTACTGCATCCACCTCTGGGGCCCCCAACATAAGAAGGACATGGACCTGTTGGAGCAAGTCCAGAGGAGGGCCACAAAGATGCTCAGAGGGCTGGAGCACCTCTCCTGTGAGGACAGGCTGCGAGAGTTGGGGTTGTTCAGCCTGGAGAAGAGAAAGCTCCCAGAATACCTTATAGCAGCCTTCCAGTGCCTGAAGGGGCCTACAGGAAAGCTGGAGAGGGACTGTTCACAAGACCATGTAGTGATAGGACAAGGAGTAATGCCTTTAAACTGAAGGAGGGTAGATTTAGATTAGCTATTAGGAATAATGATTTTTATCCCTTATCAATGTGCCATGCTCACTGATTTATGCATTAACTCTGGAAACAGCACAATAAATAAATGCTTGGGATGTGTTATTTTTTCACTTCTTACAGGATATTAGCACCAGGAATACAAATACTGTTGTATATAGTTCCCTGATGAGCGTGCTGTGGTACTCCTTCCTGTCATTGACTTTTATAACCATCAATTTCTCCAACTATAGGAGAATTAAGCCTCTTGGGAGAAGCAAACATGTTTTGCTTAGATCGTGGTTTAAAGAAAGGCACAATAATATTACACTATCCTTTGTCTTTCATCCTAACATTTCCCTTTCTCTAGAACAGACTTTTAAGCACTGCCATAGTGCCGTGGGATTCATATTCAGAATTCCTTTGAATGGCAGTTTCATGTCTTAACACCTACCTCACACATAGCTCTTCTTTGTTAGGATGGGGAGTTTTAACAGCCTGTGGATCAAATGAAAGCATAGCAGCAGCAGCAGCAGGTTTTTATGGATGAAAAGTCTTGGGGTCAAGCTCAGGTGTGATTTAAGCAAAGAGAAACTTGTATGTCCTTAGCAGAAGTTCATCTCTTTAGAAAGTCCATCATTTTTACCTCAGAAACACTCATTGTTTCTACATTTATAGCTAGTCACTGAAGTTACATGTCAGGAAACATCGAAGTTCTGCTAAACAAACAGACAAAAATATAAACAAACTGGAAAAGGACAATTTAAACACCACCATCTGCAGTGAAGTTCAGCCATGCTTTTGACTGCACACAAAAATAAGCCCAAGAATATTCACACAGTGCTGATTTTTATTGTCTTTGAGCTAAGTTTTCTACTATCCAGTAAGATGAAAGGGTTTTTCTTATTGGGGTTTTGTCTGTATTTTTTTTTTCAGTAATGACAACTACAAAACTTAGTCATGAGCAATCCACAGAAGTAAAAAATAATAAAGGAATGGGTTCCTACTTTGATTTTAGTGACAATTTTTTCTTGAGTAAGGCCTACATGATCAACTTTATATGAAAAGCCTTGAAGGGAGCAGTGTGAAGAAAGATTTTTCAGCCATTCTGATTATTAATAAAAAAATATAGAAAGGAAAAAAGATAATTAAAATACAGTGAATATCATAGTGACTCTACATTTACAAAGTAAAAGAATGACTTCAGGAAAAAAAGGGTTTTCTTAATTATATTAGTTACCTGATGAGTGTCCCAATCCTTGGGTTTTTTGGTAATTTTAGCAATAGAAAAGACAAATTAAATCATGTCCTGTCAGGTTATTAAAACACAACATTCTCTGTGTTACAATGTTAATTTTAACTACATTGTGTTCTTTATTTTCCATTACAATTGAGGAAGGGAAAAAAAAAAAAAAAAGAGGGGTTTCATTATGACTCTTCTACATTAGTTTAAGTTTGTTTATTTTCTCATTTTTATTGATTTACTTGAAATGTTACATTGTCCACTATTGCTTAGATCTAGGTTACTGTCTCAGCTTTTCTGATATGATTTTAGTAACATTTGAAACCTTTTGCTGGAATATTTTGTTTCTGTGTCTGTTCAGGGATATATAGAAAAAGGAAGTAAACAATATATTGCATGTACACATGATTTCAAAGCTAAGTTAAAACAACATTTGGGAACATTTGTTTTCTGAAGAGCCAGTTAATAACTAAAGCTTTTCTATTTTTAATTATTTTTTTTAAATGTTCTAAATATTTGAAGAGTTTCCTTATAAATTGGGAATTATTTTTACTCAGATAAATTGTTTTCAGAAACAGAATGTTGGTGACTATATCTTTTAGTGTATCAAATCTTGCATACTGCTGACTTCAGCCAAACTAAGCAGAATCCTATTCCTTTCCACAACTTCTATTTAGTTAATTATTTTGGAATATTTTCATTTCATTGTACTGGAAAATTCAAACCTATTTCTATGTGTTTTAAGAATTACTTTCATCTGAGAAGTAGAACAAAATCCTTCTCTTCTGCCTGTCTCACTACATTAGCATTCATAAACTTCAACTCTCTTATATGAAATACTACTAATAATGAAACTATACTAAAATAACCCAATGTATCCTTTCATCATTCCAAATTAACTTAATCTCCTAGAATATTTCTACAGAGATTATAGACTCCCTGTAATATATTCAGTATTTTAGTAAAATATAACTCAATCTGCCTTGACAAATGAGTATATATGATTTTTGACCTGCTAACCCTTTATACCAAGAAACTATTCAGTCAAGCATTGTAACTGCACAGAAAATTTACTTCTCACTCCAAAATATCTTCACCACTTGCTCAACAATTTACTTCTAAATGTGCCCCATATCTCTGTCTTTTTATATTACTTCTGTGTTCAGGAAAATTTAAGGACCATGAGACAAGGTAACAGCCTTCCTGTAAATAAAAAGCAATTGGTAAGAGGAAGACAATTAACTGTTCTTTATTCCATTGGCCCCAAAGTAATGGGTTTAATTTGCAAGGAGGGATATTTAAGTTAGATGTTTAAAAAAAAGGTAAGTATCTATCTATTGGTAAGGGTAATTAAGCTTTGTGATACATTGTCCAGGGAGCTTTTAGAATCCATATCATTGATATTTTTTTTTTTTTTTCTAAAAGGTAAAGCAAATGTGCCAGGAATACCTTGGCTATAGCTGGCTCTGTTGTAAGGCAGAGAATTTGATTATATGATACCTTCAAGTTCCTTTCCAGGTCTATTTTCTGTGTTTTGTAACACTGCAAATACTGAGGTAATCATATCCACTTTTCTAAGACAACACTGGAAAACAATTAGAGGGGATCGATGTACAGTAGGACTCATAGCAGTATCAATTACAGTGTCTGGCCTTCAGTTTAGTACACGCTGGCATGGATGTCTGCAGAGCCTTTGCCTCCTCATTAGCCTGTGACTACCCTACTGTGTGGCAGAGCCATGTGGCTGTGGGGCTGAGATTATCAGTAATGACAACCAGAGCAAAGAAAACCCTTTTAGCTATTTGTTGTAATTCGAAGGATGTTTAGCAAGCAATAACAATCATAATTTTCTAGCTTGGTTTTTTCCTATATTTTGTTAATTGTGCTACAAACATCTAGCACATATAACAAATCAAAGAATATTTTAGGGGTTTATTGACATTATGGTAGCCTACATTCATGATATTAAAACAGAGGAGAACTGTAAGTATTGCTGACAATATTTCCAGAAGTAATTTTTCGTAGATGATTACAAATAATAAACTTAACAATCAAAAGTGTTGTTTATAGTCATCCAAATCTACACCGAAAAAATCAAGGCTACTGCTAAATGTTGTATATTGTTTAACCAACTGTAATTATTCAGCTATTAAAAAAGTAGTTATTTCTTGTCTCAGACTTTCAGTGGAGTAATATATTTTTAACTCCAGCTGATAGGTATGCTTCCACATTGTTTTAATTACGAAATTTGAGTTTGTAAGTGACTATCATTTCCAATGGAATAATTTTCAGTCTACACACACTTTGCGTTCTTTTAATAAAAAATCCAAGTACTCAGTCTCAAGGGGAAAGTGGACATACCATTGGATATCCAAAATAGCCATAACAAAAATCATGGGATACTTTTGAAAATTATGTCTACAGTATTTCTAGGATTCACTATTTGTCAGGAAAACATATTTCTTATAATTTTCTTACAGTTAAAAAACTTTCACACCATATGGGATAACTTTGCCTCAGAAAACAATATGCTCAATAAGCTAGTGTCTCTCAACAGTCCAGAAGAATCCTTGTACCTTTCTCTTTTCTCACTGAGGAGGGAAGTTTCTCCACATTAAGAAGTTATTCATATTTTTGAAATAAAAAATACAAAACATCTTTCTCAGGCTTTCAAGCCCCGCCCAACCTCAGAATAACCATGCCTCTAGTCTATCCCTATCCAACTTTTGATTTTGCTTCTTGGCCAATGACAGCATCCATCCCACCCCAGCAGATACAGGTGGAGGAATCCAGCATCCAATGTCACTGCAAGGAAATAAGTGAAGAGCAGGGCAGCTTCCTGCTGAGCAGGAGCAGGAAGAGCAGGAGAGCTGCTAATTTCTTTGCCAGGAAACCAGAAGCCACATGCTTTTTATACATGAAAAGTACATGAAAGCTCATTGAGGGAGAAAGAGGTGAAGTGAGGGACTCTTAAAGGGAAAATCCAAGTTCTGTGATTGCTATATTTACCACAGTTTAATATTTGTGGTCACCAAAAAGGCTGTTTAGTATGGGTTTGTAAAATTCCTTTTGCTTCAGATGAGACTAGGAGAATGACCAAGGGTCTCTACTGGAAAACATTTACATTTTAGATTCCACAGAAAGATTTATTTTTTCCCTTGGGTGCACCACAATCACAGTGACCAAAAAATTCAAAAGCCCTGCCTGTTGAAGCATTTTGTTTTGTACAGCAGTCTATACATAGATTTTTTTTAATGTCTGTATCTTAATCGTTACAAAAATTTTGAATTTGTAACAAGTGCTTCAGTGAATCACCCAAAGTTTCAGCCTGTTATTGTTTTACAATGCTGTCATAATGATTCATTACTGTATTGGTGCCTCTGATACAGCAATCCCCTGGAGGAGCTTCCTGACCTTCTGCCACTCTATCATTTTCTTTTTGCAAAGAGAGTGATCAGATCTCAAAAATGTGAAAAGCCTGTCCAATATTTAGCTTTTTAAATGGTAGCATTCTCACCATGCCCAAGGGTTTCCAAGTCATTTTGCTTAGAAATATACTAATTGATTTCTTAGTTTCTGGTGCATAGTTCAACAACGTGCCATCAATGTAGCATTCATGATTCACTTTAAGGTATGCTGAGCAAGTTACTTGCATATAACATTCTATTTTAAGAGTCATTGTAGAATGCATCTCTTCTGATATTGTCATCCATGGTGTGAATAACAGAACACAAAGATAAAATACATAAAAAATTAGACAAATATTTCAGAAAATGTGAGTATTAAACTATTAATGACCTTTTTCACAAGATAAGGCAAGTCATTTTCCTAAATGTTTGAACTAAGTGAAATTTAATTTTGATTCATTTATCTGAAGAACAGATGAAAATACTGTAAATGATAAATATTTCCTGCTGTTAAAATAAACACACCAGTTATTATTTTTACAGAGAGTTCAAAATTGTGACAAAGTTTATTTCTCATCAAGAGACATTTATCTACTCATATTTTCAAGCTTACATTTTATCAAGTACATAAAGCATATTTTAAACCAGCTAGGATTTTTTATTTAAAGGAAAAAAAAGAAAAAGAAAAAATCACTTAAGAAAATTATAATATTTGAATAAGCAATAAAAGCAGATATTAGGATCAAAGTATAAGACATTCAAAATATAGAGTCAGTTTGGGCATATAAACAGTAAAAAACACAGTATAAAAAGTGCACAAAGTACTTTGGTTATATTCAAGTGCTTCTTTGTTCTATCAAAGAAGTACTAGTTAATTCTATGGTTATGTTTAACTTCATGTTCTACTATGCTGTTTTTGCTTACTTGGAACTCTGTAGAACTTCACTGAAAACTCATAGATTTTCAGAACTGCAGGTGATGTAACCTGGCATAAGCTGATTGAAATTCATGAGCTACGCTTCTCTGTCCTCATAAACTGGCCTTTGGTTCCAGATTGACACTGGATGCACTCCTGTCCCATTTTGGTTTCTGTGGTCTAGGTTACATGTATCAAACCTTCAATTATATAGTTGTTATGTAGGCAAGTTTTTCCTCTATGTGAAAAAATTAGGCAACATAAACAAACACAGTAACAAAATGGTAGGAAACCTTTTTTCCTGACCTTTCAAATGTTAGTCAAAAGCTGAATGGACCCTTCCATTGCATTTCACTTGAGGAAAAATCTTTAATTCCATTTTGACAGTGGAATATCCTTTTAAAAGAGGAGGTTACATCAAACAATACATTTAATTATGGGGGACACTTGGTTTATGTTGTATGGAAGAAATAAAATGCTGCACTCATGTTTATGCTTGGCATATTTTTCATTAATTGATTAATAATTCCTTAAATTATTTAGTCTTTATACTTTACACAGTTCAAATTTCACAGTTCAAAACTGAAGTCTTTTTTTATACATTGTTTTTACTGTCAGTACTATAGATTTAAAACACACATACATATAAGAAAATGACTAGATTTTGACAAATATGAATTTTAGTTAACCTCTGCAGCTGATCACAAATAATCCTGTATGTTCATATTTTGATGTTTGATTGCATGTATATTCACAGATGATCTAGTTGACTGATGTGGTATTCTAGCACAGTGTAGTTGAAGTAAGAGACTGCAGAATGAAAATAAATATAAAATGAAAAGCACCTGGAATTATTTATCATTTTGCAGGAACACACTATACTGCAACACTAAATTATTTAATCATACTTTGCATTTTAATAAATCAGCTCTGTTTGGTAATAATAGCAGCTGTAATAATAACAATAATAACAGTATTCTTAGTAGTACTTATACTAAAATGCCTAAAGGAAAAGGGTTCAGAATTCAACTGGGCTTGTAGAAATATGCCTCAGGAGTCAAACACAGAGAACCCATTTTCCAGCATCACATTTCTTGAGCATACGGTGAATGGAGTGGGGTAAACTGCACTATCATATGAAGCAGATTAAACAAGGCACTAACCATGAGATATTTGCTGCAGGCTTTCTGCCTTCAGGATATTGATGCAGAGAGAATGCCTCCAGGAGTATTAGACAAGTGTGATCAGGAACTATTACTTTACACTTTTAAATGGAAGCAGCATATACTTCCCTTACACAGGCTTCAGAGTATAAAAAGGGCAGAAGAGAAGCTGTGCACAGGTTAACAACTATTTAAAACCACAGCACATATCTGTGAAAAATATGTTTCCTAATGATTCATGGTTAAAGATTAGTGTTAATTATAATAAAATTCAAATTAACTTAGAGGTTACTTCAAGGTTAATATTACAGCTCTGTGAGATACTACAAAATGAACTCACAAAACTCATTCAAACATGGGATGAGTAAGGTTTGAAGTATGCGAATACCTATTTTACATCAAAAAATGCAAAATTGTGTCTCATTTTTAAGACATAAAAATCATCCCAGAACTACTCCACTGCCAAGACCTCCTCCTCCCACCCCTCCCCCCAAATATCTGGAGGTTCAAGCTGCATGAGAATTTACCCTAGTTGGGGTAGCATATCTGGAATTTGTCTTGTAGCTGGTATTAGGTCCCATCAGCATCCTGTATAAGCATTGAGCGAGTAGGAATCTCTAAGTCTCAGTTCACTAAACAGCCAAAGTCATAAAGTCTGGATACTGAGGTCCAAGTTTTGGGTCTTTAAGCCAGCCAAGAAGGCAAGAATCTCAAACCTGCCAAAGCGTGCTTGTTTTGACTGGAATAATTTTCTTCATAGTAGCTAGTATGGGCCTATGTTTTCGATTTGTGCTGAAAACAGTGTTGCTACTACAGAGATGTTTTCGTTACTGCTAAGCAGTGCTTACACAGATCCAAGGCCTTTTCTGCTCCTCACCCCACCCCACCAGTGAGTAGGCTGGAGGTGCACAAGAAGTTGGAAGGGGACACAGCTGGGACAGCTGACCCCAACTGACCAAAGGCATATTCCATAACATATGATGTAATGCTTAGCACATAAAGCTGGGGGAAGAGGAAGAAAGAGGAAGCATGTTTGGAGTTATGGCATTTGTCTTCCCAAGTACAGTCACGTGNCAGATACAGCCCCATTCACTGCAACCCTTTGAGCTCTGCCATTCAGCCAACTCTTCACCCATTGTACTGTGAACCCGCTCTTCCCACAGCTGGGCAACTTGTCCAGAAGCATGCTGTGAGGGACAGTATTGAAAGCCTTATTAAAACCCAGAAAAACTACATTCACCACCTCCCCTTCATCTAGTAGGTAGGTGACCTAATCACAGAAGGATATCAAATTAGTTGAACAGGACTTCCCTTTTCCCATGTTGACTATGGTTGATGATTGCATTACTTCTATATATATAGACTTAGTCTTTTCTAAGTTAATGAAATGCCATGATTTGAAGACTTCTGATATGATGAAATGCATTCAGGAAGTAATTTTGTAAATCATGCAAACTCTGATGTTCTTGCACAATACTATGGAGCTGTTACAGAATATGTGACCACAGGTCACCCAGTAAAGCACTTTTTGTCTCCACGGTGGACTCTGTCCTATGTTATAATGTCTAGCATTTACAAAGTATTTTATATATTCAAAGCACTGTGCAAACAATAACTAATTAATCACAAATATATACAGACCAATTTTCTTTTTGAGCAGTTCGTTTGTTGCACCTACACAAGCCTGGAACAAGTACCAATTTGTTTTGTTAACATTGCAGAACAGTTATAAAGCACCCCAGAATATTTAGCACATGTAAATAATTCCAGTATTGATAATAAAGTNAATGTCTAGCATTTACAAAGTATTTTATATATTCAAAGCACTGTGCAAACAATAACTAATTAATCACAAATATATACAGACCAATTTTCTTTTTGAGCAGTTCGTTTGTTGCACCTACACAAGCCTGGAACAAGTACCAATTTGTTTTGTTAACATTGCAGAACAGTTATAAAGCACCCCAGAATATTTAGCACATGTAAATAATTCCAGTATTGATAATAAAGTCAGTTACAGGAAAAAACAAACAAACAAACAAACAAAAACCNAAAAAAAAAAAAAAAAAAAAAAAAAAAAAAAAAAAACAGAATATGTAGACCTTGGCCTTTTTCCCCCTAAAGGCTTTTTTTGGAAAAAGTTTCAACTGAGAATTGAGTAACTAATACCCAGAACTCAAATAACTGAGCAGCTGGCCTCTAAGAGGTTCAGTGAGAGAAGAGATTAAGCCCTTACTCCAGTTCAAACTATGCCATTCTCTGGGATGAGAAAGGAGCTAGCTTCTCTGTAAGCTACTATCTACTGTAGGATGTAAGCACTCTCTTTTCTGTAAGTAAAATTATGAAAGTACTATATTTATTATATTATGAAAAAGGAATATTTTTGAGATCCTGAGAAGCTATACAGAGGANCTCAGCCACTCCTCGTAGGACATTCCTTCCAGCCCTTTCACCAGCTTTGTTGCCCTCCTCTGGATGCAGTCAAGGACCTTCACATCCTTCTGAAAGTGTTGGGCCCAGAACTGCAAATGGTACTTGAGATGAATCCACACCAACACTGAATGCAGTAGGATAATCACCTTTTTTTTACCATCTAGTTATGCTCTGTTTGATGCACCCCATGATATGGTTTGCCCTCTTGGCTGCCAGGGCACACTGCTGAGTCCTACTGAGCCTGCTGTCGACCAGGACTCACAGATCCCTTTCTGAAGGGCTGCTCTCCAGCCACTCCTCTCCCAGTTTCGACTTGTGCCCAGTGTTATGCTGTCCTAGGTGCAGAATCCAGTGTTTCAACTTGTTAAATTTCACCCCATTAATCATTGCTCAATGCTACAATCTATCTAGATTCTTCTGCAAGGCCTCTTGTCCATCAAGAGAGTCAACAGCACCTTCCAGATAGTTGACAAATACATTGAACGGAACTGGCCCTAGAATTGAACCCTGAGGAATACTGCTGGTGACTGGTCTCCAGCCAGATACAGCCCCATTCACTGCAACCCTTTGAGCTCTGCCATTCAGCCAACTCTTCACCCATTGTACTGTGAACCCGCTCTTCCCACAGCTGGGCAACTTGTCCAGAAGCATGCTGTGAGGGACAGTATTGAAAGCCTTATTAAAACCCAGAAAAACTACATTCACCACCTCCCCTTCATCTAGTAGGTAGGTGACCTAATCACAGAAGGATATCAAATTAGTTGAACAGGACTTCCCTTTTCCCATGTTGACTATGGTTGATGATTGCATTACTTCTATATATATAGACTTAGTCTTTTCTAAGTTAATGAAATGCCATGATTTGAAGACTTCTGATATGATGAAATGCATTCAGGAAGTAATTTTGTAAATCATGCAAACTCTGATGTTCTTGCACAATACTATGGAGCTGTTACAGAATATGTGACCACAGGTCACCCAGTAAAGCACTTTTTGTCTCCACGGTGGACTCTGTCCTATGTTATAATGTCTAGCATTTACAAAGTATTTTATATATTCAAAGCACTGTGCAAACAATAACTAATTAATCACAAATATATACAGACCAATTTTCTTTTTGAGCAGTTCGTTTGTTGCACCTACACAAGCCTGGAACAAGTACCAATTTGTTTTGTTAACATTGCAGAACAGTTATAAAGCACCCCAGAATATTTAGCACATGTAAATAATTCCAGTATTGATAATAAAGTGAGTTACAGGAAAAAACAAACAAACAAACAAACAAACAAAAACCCCCAACCAAAAAAAAAAAAAAAAAAAGAATATGTAGACCTTGGCCTTTTTCCCCCTAAAGGCTTTTTTTGGAAAAAGTTTCAACTGAGAATTGAGTAACTAATACCCAGAACTCAAATAACTGAGCAGCTGGCCTCTAAGAGGTTCAGTGAGAGAAGAGATTAAGCCCTTACTCCAGTTCAAACTATGCCATTCTCTGGGATGAGANAGAATATGTAGACCTTGGCCTTTTTCCCCCTAAAGGCTTTTTTTGGAAAAAGTTTCAACTGAGAATTGAGTAACTAATACCCAGAACTCAAATAACTGAGCAGCTGGCCTCTAAGAGGTTCAGTGAGAGAAGAGATTAAGCCCTTACTCCAGTTCAAACTATGCCATTCTCTGGGATGAGAAAGGAGCTAGCTTCTCTGTAAGCTACTATCTACTGTAGGATGTAAGCACTCTCTTTTCTGTAAGTAAAATTATGAAAGTACTATATTTATTATATTATGAAAAAGGAATATTTTTGAGATCCTGAGAAGCTATACAGAGGAAGAAAATGGTCAGCCCAATACTATTCAAAATTAATGAAAATACTTCTGATGAACAGTTTAGTGCATTCTACTTACAGTTGCTTAAGATTCTTGTGTTTCTTTAGCACTCCTCTGCATGAATATAATAATAAAATCATAAAAAGTTACATCATATAATGCTTATTATCCTGAGGGTATTAGCATGCATTCCAAATCAATATATGAAGCCCTTAATGCATCTTACAGAGATCACTTCACACATCCTTGAAATGCAGTCACTTTAGGTAAAACTCAGCACCTATTTAACAATGCACAGCAAACCTCACATAATGCTTTACTCGAAGAAAAAGAAATGCAGTGTCCAAATAAAATGCAGAGGGATTTACTGGCACAGTGTAATTACTTGTGTTGGAATTTGTCCAGGACACTGGGGTCATGGTCCTACTGTTACAGAAAATCCCACTAGCTATTTAGTGGCTTCAAATGGTAGAGGCTGGAACATGATTTGATGTCTGATATGAAGTAGGTGATGAGAGTCTTTGAAAGATCTTGGTGTTTGAATCTGCTCTCACTCCAGTTTGAGGGTAACATAGCACTGACTGTTCTGTGTAGTTGCCAATGATCTATACTAGCAAGAAAAAAGAAATGTCAGGCCTTCAAAAAGCTTTGTGATCCACTAAAGACTGTAAGGTGGTTTTTTTGTCTTGGTATTAGACATACGTAATATTGAAAGTATAGGCTACTAAAGGTCATGACTCAAAGAAGTGCTATCAGCATATGATGTAAAATCATCAGGGAGACCAGGAAGGAAGGAAGGAAGCCATTCAGACCTGTATTTCTAATACAGTCACAGTTCCTGTATTATTCTGAGCTGAAGAGATATCTCTGTAAATAGGATGTCTCTACTTAAGAAACAATCCTAAAATGTTATTAGGGAAGAACCTTGTTATATAATGGAAAGAAGAGTTGGTAAGCAACATATGAAAAATATATTAATATGCAGTGAGAACCTTTCTACTATCTATGAGACAACTCACAACTACTTAGGTCCAGACAAAAAAAACACTCTCGCTGATGTTTCTGCCTTAGTGGTTTGTATAATCAGAAAACTAATATATTAATATGAACTATTTTGGAGAAATTAATCTACTTTAACTGTTGAAAATTGGTTGTGTGTTAATATTGTTGTATCATGGAATACAATTTATTTTATAAAAAGGCAGCTTCCACTGAATGGAGGAACTGACAGTACAAAAGGTCTTATGGCAATACACAGGTATGTTTTACCAGGTGTTGAACAGAAGTAGCTATAAGATTTCCATGTGTATGTGTGTGCATGACAAGTTTTTACTGGGATTTGAAAGGATTATTCATTGTTTTCACAAGGCGTGTGAATGTCACAACACATTCTAACTCTTCTGTTACAGTTTAAACGAACACAGAATTTGACAGACCATAATAACTATGAACATCAGTTCCTATTAAATTTTTCATATAAATCATTCAATGATCTTAAAAAAAGAAAAATAAATTTTAAAAGTTAGTTTTTCCTCTACTTTACAATCTATGCGGTTATAAACATATGCAAGCCAGAATGGGAAATAGAAACCCAGCATATAGACTTTATTTTATATGGTTCTTACCTGGCTCATCATTGCCTCTACCTTAGCTATTTCAAGGCATCTAATCTCACTGTGTTGTTCTGACTCTCACTATTTTCAAAGTAAAGAAATAAAAACCCACTCCTTATTTTGCACCAAGGATAAATAGTTGGACCTGCCCTCTCTTTTCTACTGTCTAAGGAAAGAGCCAGACAGCTAGTTTAGGAGACATGAAATGTTCCAAAAATTTGGATGTCTCCACATTTCAACAAATAAGCGTCCCTGGAAATTAAAAACTGCCCTTGAAAATCTACCTTAAATCTCATTGAATGGTAAAGATATTTATACTTCTAAGAAATACGCTTTCAAATTTGTATTCTAAATTGTACAGAAATGCCTTTAAAATACACTTAAAATATGACATGACCTCACTTTTGTGAAAATGGCAACTATATTTCTAATTAACTCTCATCCTTTGCAAAGTTTTACTTTGTGGTCTTTGCTATAGGGTGAACAAGAATAGCTCTAGCACTTTAGCTATTAGGAGGCTGTTTTAAACATTGTGTATAATTTTATAACCTGAGGCTCTTTTACTCCTTCGGTTACTGATGGGAAGATATGAGACAGAATTCACAATTCTGTTGCAATTTGATGTTATTGTTTTCCTTCATATTTTATTTCATAGCATTAGAATCAATTTTACACAACTCTTGTTCTTTTCTGACAAGTGTTGCATTTTATAGAGGTCAATTACTTTGACCAAATAACTTACATTAAGATTTCACAATATTTATCAAACTATTATATCAAATAGTTATAAATGTAAAAGAGCTTTAAGACTATCTGTAGTTTCCTGACTAAAACATTTTAAGTTAAAACCCTGCAGTTAGGCACAGGAACTTATAAACCACATTCTATAAAAGACTATACTATTGGAAAACACTCTTCATGGTTGTTTGGAAAAGAAGTCAGAAGATGATCGTTTAGTTTTTCTTGTTCTAATGAATCAAACCTAACTAGTTGTTATAAAAATTTCTGGAAAAAATCTTACTGCTTTCACAGTGATGAGGTATGTGGGGAGAAAGATGGTGCAGTGATTAAAAAAATTAAAAAATAAGTGGAACAAATGCTGCAGACATTGTTTACTATAGTTTTATGAAAATGAAGAGAAAGATTCTGTCTCTAGACTATATTTTTAGTTCTAAGAAAAAGGCATAAAGTGTTATTACATTGAATTGTTCTACTTTAAAGAGTTATTAAAGTTCTTGCTGGGAACTTGTCTATGTATAGTTTACAGATTATGTGTAATACTGAGGACTCATTAATTGTGTCAGAGACTAACCACATATTCCACTTCTAGTTCTGTCTTTTCCACTTGCACTTTAAATTGAAATTCCACCACTCTATAATGTAGGAATTAATGTAGGTAAAGTTCTTGAGCTTTAATAGTTCTTTATTTCAAGTGAAGTTCTTTTGTAGAAAAAAGCTGGCTTTTTTTGTTTTCCCCCCTCTCCCCAAGTCTGAATGCCAAAAAGTGGCATTTTTATTTTTTTTTAATGGTTCTCCCAAGTTGATAAAAATCTCTTGTCAGAGTGCATTATGTTCAGCCCCTCCCAATCCCTTTGGTAAGGCAATGTGCAGCACAGGAGGTTGGGGTCTGTGCCTAGTGGTATCCTTCTGCTATTCAGTCCTTCTTACTTATTTTCCTCCGCTGCTCCTTGCTTTCTACTGCTCCTCTGCACTGGTGTGGATTCCTCTATGGGCTGCAGTCCCCTCCAGGGTGTCCCTGCTCTGGCATGGGTCATTCATGGCCACAGTCCTCTCAGAAGCATTTTTCCTTGTAATATGGAGCTTCTTCTTCCACAAGTGTGTCTCCAGCTGTGTTCCCAACAGTGTCTTCTTCCATATCTCCTCTGCTTCCTCCTCCATTTTGTCTGAAACTGTGCCTCTTCACAGTTCTCATCTGGCATCTGCTTTTGTGTGTCTGTTCGTGTCTCCTCTCACATATCTCTTGCTTGTATCTCCTCACTTCTTCCCTTTTGTGTCTTTTTTTCATGTGTTCCCACATATCTCCTCAGGTGAATCCACAAATCCTATTCCTTGCATCTTCCACCCGTTTTTAATTATGTCTGAGGAGTGGTGCTCTGTATTCACCTCACTGGCTGCAATTCTGGGGCACAGTAGGGTGTTTCCAACCACTGCTGAGCCTCCTCCCACACAGGTGTGTTAGTCTGAGGGGCAAAAGCAGAAAGAAGTGCTGGGCTCATTTCTGAGAAGGGCTAACAGGCAGAAAGGTGACAGAAAGGAGCAGTGTTCCTGTTCTTTCAAACCTCGGGAAGCGTAGGAATAGAGCGATGTAAAATGCTGAGATCCAAATAGAGCAATGTGTGAGAGCAGCACAGGCTGAGCTTTACCAGAGCTGCATGACATCTTCCAATTATTATTGCTTGTGAGAAAAAACAGATACAGATAAACAGATAGCACTTGATTTAATTTTTATGAAAGGAAAGAGTATGAAAATAGATGCCATTAAGATCATAAATCACATTATGAAGCAGATACACATAAAGAAGTTGTACACACTGTGTAATGAAACTCATTTGTTAAAACATGAAATACTTATATTTTACAGAGATACTGCAACGCATTTTAAAAAGCACATTAAAATATATGTCTATAATATAACAATCTACAAAGTGGACAATTTTCAGATAAAATATGCTGTTGGGTCATAGCATATTAAAAATAATAGAAATACATCAATTTCTATATTTTTCATATAAAACTGGCAATATTAGAAAATAGGAAATTCATTCAATTTCATTGTTTAGGCTTAGTCTTCTTACATAACCTTATAACCTCATCTTATATGTCAGCGATACTTGTTTTGTTATGGCTATTAGTGCAGAGTTGTATTTGATCCTGACTTGCTAACAATAGCACACTATTAGTTCTTCTGCTACATCTCAGCTACAAGATGCACTCCAGGTTGTGCTGGAAGATAGCATGCATTTTGGAGGGAAGAAGTTAAATAGTTATGTGGAAAATATATGTTTAGAAGGAAGTTACAGAAAGCGAAATACTGCAAAGTAACGGCCCTATCATTATTAACTACTGCAAGGAAAAAAGAGGAATTTAGAATTCCTGTGTTTATTACATGCAAACGTCCTTTGAAACAGAGGTTTCATATATGTTATTTCCTCAAGTATGTCTCAGCATTGTCTGGGAGAGTGTTATTTTGCCGGAGGCAAAACCATGCCACAGGTTGTGGTAACAAAAGAAATGGACAGTTATGGGCAAGATCTCAATCTCATACCTCTGATTATTAACTAGTATAAATGTAGCAATAGACTTTATGGCCAAAAAACTTGTTCTGATAATTGACACTGTCATTTTGCTTAATGTTGGCCTTTAGGTAACAAGCAATTAATTTATTATTTTTTATTTTTTGCGAGTAGCCTATTACACATTTATTACAAAAGCATTGAGACCTTCAAAACAGTATCAAGTGAATCTTGATTCAGGTTCTTTCCAGTACATGACCAGACTGTAAAGCCTTGACTGTTGAGTGCTTTATTGTGTTTGCTCTTAAAATATGTCTGATCTTGTATTTAATTTTTTTTCTAAATTCATTTGATATACCTTGTGTCTTGCTATTGCTCATATATTCTACACTGAAAAGTCATCTCAGAGGCATTCTACTCTTTACATATTTTAGATAATGATTCTTTCATCTTCTCTCCTAAATGCCCAAGCAGCCTGGAGTTGAAATCCAGCTCTAGAATCAGACATTTGCATTTAGCTATCTGTAACGTAGGTATCTACATGTAAACTAGGTAAATGTCTAAGCTTTCATTATAGTCCATGGAGATCTAATCAATACAGTCAAAGGCTCCTAGCAAAATCTTCAGGCAGATGTCTGCTTTAGAATGAGCTAAATGTCTCCCTGGATGCCATCAATTATATTGATTAAAGTCACAGCCCACAATTATAATTGCACAATTATAACTATTTTGTGCCATTTTAGACACCCTTGAGCATCTGGGATATTCATGCTGGGCTGGTAAATGTGACACAGGATATGCAGAAAAGACATGACCACCTGGAGTGATACCTAGAGGACAAGCATCTCAAATGTACCAGACACCTAGGCATAGGTAAGTCACTAAAGCCTAAGATATGTACTAAATATAAAGGAAGCTTAATCATTTAGGCCACTTGTTGATATCTACACTACAGACACATCAAGGTACATGTCTGTATCCAATGCAGCCCAACGTATGTGAAACTGTGTTTCAGTTCTTGTACCATTTTTGCAATTCATTCCCAAACTCAAGCAAGTTCTAAAGTGAAAAATTGACTGTGATATTCCAATGGGGATCTTATTAATGTCACGTATACATATAATGTCACCTTTTTGTTCCTGCTTAACAATCTACTTCTGTTCACAGTTTTATGGATGGCTTTAGCCCTTTATTATTGATGCATCACATTTCTGTAGTTGGCCTTTCTTGATGATCCTCTAAATCCTTCTTCAGAGTTATGTCTTTTCATTGTCTGTTTTGGCTATATTGAAATGAAAAGCAGTTGCAAAAGGCAAACTTGATTTTTTTTTGCCAATATTTTTTGATGCTATTCTTCACATACCAAGAGGAAAATCTCTAATAAACTAAGAATTAAAACTGCTGTAGTGTTTAAGGTCTAATGAACCTTCTGCTTCCAAGATCTTTACCAACTGGGATAACCTGAATTAGGGATTGCTCTAGTACATAATGTTTTACAGACTCATAATACTTTTAGAATCTTTCTTCAAAACATGTTACCACTACACATTTTTGCATCAAAAAATGCACCAGCAAGGAAACTAGCAGAATATCAGAGGCTCAAAGGATGCAGAGATAAAGGTTTTTTGTCAGATAGATTTAAATAAAAATATATATTCTAATAGTAGTTACTTCCTCCAGAATACAATTCTACCACACAAGAGCATGCTAGCAGATTTTGCTCTTTTGAGCTTAAGGGTAAACCTCACTCTTTCAGCAGACTTCAGTAGAGGGGCAAGTTATTTATATGAGGAAAAAGACAGTCAATAAAATACAGCTGTAAAGCATCTTGTAAGTATAGAGGGTAATTTAAAAATCAATGAATTGTTCAGCTTCCAATGAATAGAAATAAAATGCTCTTTGTTCGTAGGTGCCTTTGTAGAACTCTCTTGCCATGTTATAAATGTAACATGTAAAAAAACGTTTCTGCAAACCTTTCTTTGCCTTTTGTTGCAACCATTATATGTCTAAGTACTGCAATCAATCTAGAAGGACCATAAGACTATCAGCTGTCTTGACAGCTGGATATGTATGTCCCTACTAGAATGTGAAATAAACATTTCAGCTATCATTACTGATCTTTAATCTGGGTTGAGCAAAACCCGATGGCTTCAGTTTTGCTGTTTGTGAGATAAAATATTGTAGCAGACAAAAAAGAAAGGAAGCTAATGTGATGCAGTCTACAACTGCAGAGCAAATGCATGCTTCTCAGAAAACAGAGATGAGAAACATGTGAGTAAGGGTGTGATACTTCTGGTCATTTGCCAGACTTTGAGACTTAGAGTTCCTGAATGTGCCAAAATATTTTTCAATAAAATTTTCAAAGAAAAGACTATATTCCAGTATCATTAATTTTTTGAAAAAAGATGATAGAGTACTTAAATCGCTGGTTCATTAGATGTTAGCCTTTAATTTCAGAGTGTAAATCACCTCTTTTCAGACAGTGCCAGCAAGGGTTTATGTATCACGTAATCCCATTTAAATTCTGCAGTGAGGAGCTAATTGAGACTTAAGTGATGTGTCATCCCTGTCTAGGCCATCTGCACAGGCTGAATTGCATTCAGAGGCAGCCTATGAGAAACTACAGAGTACTCAGTTGCTGCTTGTTGGAAAAATAAGATACAAATTTATCTCTGTCTCAATTAATGTGATAAAATGAATTACAGGCAGTGATAAAATAGTCCAGACTTCTGTATTTCTATATTGGTTGATGAAGTTCAGATCAGAACCTGCTTTCACCATCTCCAAAGAAGCTCTCATTTGGCTGATTTTGGCTTTATAATTAACAGCATTGTAAGGAACCAAGTGACTGGACCAGAGTCCTTATCCTCTGTGTTTTGTATACACTGAAACAAATAAAGCAATGTTTTGGGGGTTTTCAACACATTACATGAAGAACCCTCATCCTCTCAACCCGCCCCCCAAAAAAACCCTCTCTCTTTCTGAAGCTACCATTGTCAAAGTCAGAGTGACGCTGGCAAAAAGCAAGGAAGGAGAGGGGAAGACAAATTATAAAGCACTGAAAAATTATGGTCAGATTAACTGAATTTTCAAGTAATATAAGACCATAGTAGTTTCTTGGCAACAAAATGAATACGGTCTCTTCAGATCTGTAGGAGTGTTCCTCTGATACATACATATCATATTTTTATAATATTTTCTTTTGTCCCTCTAAAGACCTCTAATTTATGTCTTCTGTAAATAAACATTCAGTCCAGCCTATACTCTGGACAGTAAATGCTGACTCCGATCTCAGTCTCTTTCTCTTTTTCCACTTACAAATTATGCTGGAACACATAAAAAGAGGCAATATAGCCTGTGGGTGGCTTCTCATCTTGACTTGGAATATTAAAGTAAGCAGCTTGCTCTGGTGATCACAGTCATGACTGACTAGGCAAGTATTGTGGGAAACAGAAAGACTAATTGGATAAGCATTCTATGTTTGCATAGAGACTGAGCAATAAAATTAGTAATTATCAATTGAGATAAATCTTTTCTAAAAGAGGATGTATATGAAAATTTAGCCAATGGCATTGTAATTTTTCTGGTTATATATATATATAAGTATTTATAGAAAGGGACAAATGAAGAACATGGTCAAATAAACAAACAACAAAACATAACAGTGGAGTTACACTGACTGATAACAGACTGTGGGTGTGTGAACAAATGCCTGCAGCACACCCAAGGCGTGTATTAATCATATCTACTATATATTCCGTGTTACAGGGTTATGATTTTAAAATATGCCTGGAAAAGTAAATCTATTGAAGGTTAAAGTGATTTTAAACATTTGTTTGTGGCAAGTGAGGTTTCTATGGAGAATATTATTTTTATTTATTAGAAATTTAATTATTAGAAATAATGTTTTGCCTTTGCAATTTTTCAAGTTATTTGCAAGCTGACTAATTTCAGCAAACTTATTTTACCTACCTGAAAGTGGAAGGGGTTGTAAAACTGAGAGACGGCCAGGTCCTGAGATGAAGGGTAAGAGCTTGTCTGCAAAACTCCATGTGCTTGTGCTAAAACTCCCTTGTGCCTACTATCATCTTATCCTTTAAGATAGAGGCAGGCATGTACATGGAGCTCAGAAAAAGCTTCTGGCTTAGGGATGTTTTTACTTTGACTGATGCCCTCAAAGATTGTTTTAATATATTCCTTCCCCTTACAGCAAAAGTGCAAAAGGATCAAATATGGGCTGAGTTCTGTATAAGAATAGCAAGCCCTAAATTGTTAGCTGTATGGGCTGGGGATATTCTGCCTCACACTAGACTAAAATAATTACATGGTAAAATGGAATGAGGGATGGAGAAGCCATCCTTCTTGTTAAGCAAATACAAAATTTACTAGCTCCATCTTGATCTATGTTTGTTACTGGACATGTTAAAGGAGTAGATTATTGAACCCTCCAAGTAGTTTGCAGATTCTTTCCTTTCAGATAATAATGCTTCTTGAAATGAGAAAAAAATAAGAGGATGACAGCTAATGATAAATTCACACCTAACACCATTTTTTTCAACTTAACATATTGCACTTTTCTTAGCTCCATAAAAGGGTGATTTCCTGTGACTTACATGGGCAGTGAATCAGATCACGTTAAATAGCAGCTCTCAAAAATACTTCCATCAACAAAATGCATACACAAATAGGGTTCAAACAGGTTTTTCATAGTGAGAAGGAATTGTGAACTGTGTAGAGGAAAGCTGCAATAAAATTATCTACTAAAACAAAGCAACCTTTTTTTTTTTTTTTTCTGAAAAATGTAACTTCCCTCTCTTAAATGCAGTTGGTAATAGGATAATAGCTAGGCTGGAGGACCTCATCCATGGAGGAGAATGACTATCTGAGGCACTGAATTTAGAATTCTCCTTAGGTATGACAGCAATACTATCAAACTGAGATGTTTAGGGATCACAGACAAAAATAGTTCATTCTCAGTTTTCATTTCTGTTGTTCTTCAAAAGAAAGTTCATTCTTCATTTATGAAATATTTAATCAAAAGCTCAGATTTTCATCAAAAACAATTCTGAGATAACATTTTCAAAATGTACAGTTCTTTTTTCAATCCAAAATTGTCTCTGTGGTAAAATGCATGGAAGGATTTCCTGAGCTTTTGAGGTCTAACAGTATTTATAGAGAAATATGCCTATGGATGATGCCAATGAGTCGTTACTTATTATTCCAGATATACCCACAGGGAAAATGTGAAGGACATTTTCTACCATCAAATACTACCTACTCAGCTGATGCTTCTAAAAAAATTGATATAGCAATCATAACAAACTACACATTTATATTCAGTCCCTTCACAGTGATCAAAACCAGATATGAGGATCATGAGGAATTGGTTCCAGAAAATGTGCACAAGAATCATGGCATGACCAAGCTTGCATATTTAGATTTTTCTGTCATAATAATTTTTGTTTAATCTGTCACTAAACCCATGCCAATTTTCCAAGTCTTCTTTAGCTATATTTTTATGTTCACTATGAAATATTAATAACCACAACAAATACAATAATTTGTTGGGCTGTTTTTGTTTTGTTTTGTTTTGTTTTCTGCTAGTATTTCTAAATCCAACTGAAATCAAGACTCCCTTTTCCAGGAGCTGAATATGCATATATAAGTACAAGCAGGCAGAAGAAGAGAAAGGAAGTAGCTTCTACTAGCTAGCAGAGACCTTGGAAAATAATTTTAGTCTCCTGACAGTTATATGGATGTCTGAAATCCATACTATAGTGCAGAGTTCACTTAAATTTCAAATGAATGGTTCATCAGCTAGACAACTATATGCTCTAACTTTACAGAAATATATTCTAGAGAGAGAAATAAAAGATTTAGCTTATATTCTCTGCTTGTTGGATAGATGCATTTACTATTAAATTTAATGGGACCAATGTGAACATCTAAAGAGACTCTTCATTTACAGGATCTGATATGAAAGCAGAAGAATTATGAAGTATTGGAAGAGGGATTGAAGTCAAGTTAAAAGTGATATGAACCTTGTATTGTGCTTACTACCTTTAGAAATAATAAGACTAATCAGAGAAAAATTAAAACTGAAACACAAGAGGATATCTTATGAATCTGAACTCTCAAAATTACCAACTGTGGTTTTTGCAAGTGCTTTTTTATAGCAGAAATTAAAGTATGGACAGAAGTAATATGTCAGGAAAATTTTAAAATTATATATTTTGTAAAACTGGTTACATGAGAGAGCACATATAAAAGTTTTTTTATTACTTTAGTTTTTATTGTTCTACTAGTGGATTTGAACATAACTTTAGAAAAAAGGCCCTAGAGTCTGATATTGTGTACTCCAGTGACCTAATATCTGTTTACAAAGTAAATATCCTTAAGGTGAAATACTCTCTTCTCTGGGTTAAAAGCTAACTTAACAATTGTAACTATTTGTATCAGTGCATGAACTGTATCTTTTGGTTTTCAAGCTTTAAATATGCCTGAATTTTCTGGCATTTTATTATATTTTACCATTCTTGGCATGTAGCCCAAGACTAGTGGCCAGAGTAATGGTTCCGAGTGATAAAAATGAAAAAGAGAAAATGAGGTAGAGATATACTTGTCCTTGCAAAACAATGGGGAACTGTTCAAGGTTGAATCATTAATGGCAGTCACTCAAGTCCTCTCACAGTTGGAATACAATCCAGAGATTTGATCTGAAAAGAGAGAATAATCTCCTAGATATCAGGGTCAATCTTTTTAAGTACTATATAAAGTGTTCTCTTCTGTTGTTACCCTCACATTTTCAAGTTGTTATCCAAGCATATATTGATTGAAATTGTATTGCTAATATACCACTTGAACAACGGTAGCAGTCACATTTCATAATGTATTTTATTTTATATCTTTCTTTCATCCAGTAAATACAGTATTTGCATTTTTTCTTTTATTCTATGTAAAGTCATAAACTAACTAGCTGTAAAGTCATAAATTAACTAGCAGGAAAAAAAAAGAAAAAAAGTTTTTTTCTTAATATGAAAACCTTAACACGCAAAATATAACTCTAACCAGAGAAAGTTATATTATATGGCTGTATTTTATATTGTAGAACTAGAGAAAGAGCAAAACAGTAAAGAAGCTACTTAGAAAATAACATTTGCCCTTCTAGTGTTTTGTTGTTTTTTTTTTTTACTGTTTTGAAATGACTGTGGCTGAAGGGGTAATCATCTGAATTCATCTCAAGTGAAGTTGAGCTTAGATGAAAGATGGTGAAACAGGAGTGTAAATTGTAAGTTCAGTCAAGTTCAGTTGAACAGTCTGAAACATGCATTAATTCTGTTGTGGACCACTAGCCTACTGGCATTGGATAAGATGCAAAAACACATCTGGATAAGAGTACCTAATTCCAGAGAAGATTTCCAACCTGTTCTCTCTATAGTACAGAGAAGTCATCTAGAATAAGCTGTGTTTATCCATCACCTGGAACAAACACTTGTTCTTTCTCAAAAAGAAAGAGAGCAGTTTCTACAAGTAAAATTGCTACATGAGGAGAACAATCTCCTGAATTAAAAGAGATTTGAGGACACCATTCTCAAGCTTCTTAAATATCTTATTAAAGTAAATATTTGAACCCAATCTCTGCCCTTTAGAGGTAAACAGTCTAGATACAGCACATTCTAAGGTGTTAGATTACTATGATGGGAAAGTACAAAAGGGAACAGCAGTTTTTCTGTTGGTGTTACACTATAATATAAAATAGTTTAATAATCAATAAGCAACAGAACAAATGATAATGATAATGTCAGTATTTCATACTGAATACGAGCTATCAGCAGGAGTTTTTCTGTCTGACAGTAGTCCAAATTTCAGTGAAAATTCTGGGAGCTGGAGGAGTTGAAATCCACTTGGAGACAATAGTTCCACATTGTGGAACTGAATTTTTGGCTACTGAATATGAGTAACTATAATTACCTTCTTGTTGTGTTTTGTATGACATAGGTAGGAAAAGTTTCATTTTGTAAATTATGTTGGATGTTAGGTGTAGTAAGGGCACAAACTGGTGACTGGTGTTTCTTACATAGGGTTTTCTGACCTTCTAACAGAAGATATGGAAGAGGCGTAGAGAACAGAAACATAAGTCCTCAGGGTTAAATTGGTGGTATCCACACTTTTATGTGCACCTTTTATGCTCTGTGCTACACCTTATGAACATTCTGAATCTATGTCATGATAAGAGCCAGCTATGCATCATCCCTCTATGCAACCTTATTTTCTTGGAGGGGAGGAAATCATAGCGTGGTTCAAAAGATGGAGAAGAGCACCTGAGATTCACTGTCTTGCAGTTCAAACCTAGCACCTAACATACCCAGGAATCTAGGCCTAGGTTCATATTTTAAAATTATTTTCTGTGATTTTATTTGGAAAATTTGCACTGGCCTCCCACAGAGAAAGACAAACTATCCTGAGCATTTGTAGATGAAATAAGGGAAGTTATTATACATAGTCCCTTTCATTATAACAATATGTATATATATATTTTTTTTATATTGGAGCATACCAAACAAAAAATACAGTGTTGTGCCACCATTTATTATAAGAACCTATTTAGAAAATAGCATCTGAAACTGGGAAAAAAAAAAAAAAAAAATCTTACAGCCTAAATTCACTACAGGAATACAAATGCTGTTCATTTATTTTTCCAACATCATACAAGGACTTTTGGAAAGTCACGTTAGTATCTCTCTTAATACCTTGATGTAGCATTCTCGATATTTTAGTATCAAAGACTTAACTGGTTATTATTCTGTAGAAAGAAGCCAAAATGAATAAATTCATCCAAGTTGTGGACAATGGTTCACATATATTACTCCAAAAAATCAATTTAAAACTACGTTCACATTTTTATAACAATCTCAAAAAGATTATTAATTAATAGCTATATTACTCCACTTCCCAGAAAGCCACAAAATGGCTTCAGGGAGATCATCCAGTTTCCTTTGAGTAAGTGACACATAAGGTTTCTTCTGTATTAGTAAACAGAGCAGTGGCAGATCCTTTTCTGTGATCCTGAGGTCACAAATACAGACCTGACATGGCCACATCTGTAATATTAAAATATCTTGCCCTATAAAACCAGAATCCAGACTGTATACTGGAAAAGGTAAATATGACTGTAATGTAAGGAGGTCAATGTAGACAGAACACTTGCTTTAGTGAAAATCTATAAACCTCACTATTTTTGTGATGAGATTTCAGACTCAATTTCTCTAGCTTTTGCTGGTGAGGCCAAGTATAGGTATAAGCAATAGCAACAAAGGACTCAGCTCTGTGCCATGTTGCATGTCATCTGAAACTGATGTCGTCTACCTGGACTTGTGAAAAGCATTTGACACTGTCCTGCACAATGTCCTTGTCTCTAAATTGGAGAGACATAGATTTGACGGATGGACCACTTAGTGGACAAAATATTGACTAGATGGTCCCACTCAGAACGTTGCAGTCGATGGCTCAATGTCCAAGTGGAGTCCAGTAACAAGTGGTGTTCCTCAGGGTTGGTATTGGGATCGGAACTGTTTAACATCTTTGTTGATGACATGAACAGTGGGATTGAGTGCACCTTCAGCAAGTTTGGCGATGACACTAAGCCGTGTGGTGCAGTTGACAATTTGCAGCTTTCCAATACCTGAAGGGGGCCTGCAAGAAAGCTGGAGAGGGACTGTTTACAAGGGCCTGTAGTGATAGAACAAGGGGTAATGGCCTTCGGCTGAAGGAGAGTAGATTTAGATTAGATGGTAGAAAGAAATTCTTTACTGTGAGGGTGGTGAGGCACTGGAACAGGTTGCCCGGAGAAGTTGTGGATGCCCCCTCCCTAGAAGTGTTCAAGGCCAGGTTGGATGGGGCTTTGGGCAACCTGGTCTAGTGGAGGGGGTCCCTGCCCATGGCAGGGGGGGTGGAACTAGATGATGTTTGAGGTCCCTTCCAACCCAAACCATTCTATGATTTTATGGCTGGATAATAATAATCCTCCTTACTTACCCTAGTCCTGCAAACTGAGATTGCAACAAAAAAAAAAGCCCTATGCTTCCATTAGCTGTCCACTGTAATCTGTAACCCAGTAATATATTCCTTATTTCCTTCCACATCCCTATCATAGTGTCCTCTTCTCCTTCCCATTCTCCTGCTTCCTGCTTTAGCCAGATTCCCAAACTGTTCTCATAGTATCTTGTTTTGTACTTCATTCTGCCTTGGCATTGTCCCATGGATTCAAGGCCAGGGTGTAGCTGAAGGAACTGATCAGGTTCCTGTAGGACATTCTGGAACTATTGATCAGAAAATCTGGACCTGCTTCTGCATAATCTAATATTTCCAACTGATCTGCACATCAGCTTCAGCTGTTTGGATAGTGTGATGTGGTTAAGACATGTATTTAGGTATTTTCCTTCAAATAATAGCTGTTAGAATTGAGATACTTAGTTGAAAGGTATTTGAAAAAATAAGTGAAGCAATGGACCATGAAGGTATAACTTAAATGATAGAAATACATGTTTTTGTAAAAAACCACCACCAACAACAAAACCAACAAACTGTAGTCCAGTGATGAAACAGTCTGTGCAGTGGCAAAATAATTTCATCTTTTCAGCCCTTTTCTCTAGGCTTTACATAAAAAGGTACAACTCTATTTACTTTAAAATGACTAAACTAATATCTCATCATCAGATCTTCAGATTCATAGCAAATAGAGTACAAAAATGCTAATCACTATGCCATATATATAAAATGCTATGTCAGTCTAATGTATGTATATTGCACAATGTCTGAGTTATAGGTATGACAATATAGACTATGATAACATGCACCAAAGGTGCCTTGAAGTTCTTATTTTATTTATTGGGCTTCATATATATGTATATATACTGAAGAGCAGAGATGAGGTGAAGTAATATCTATATACATAAAGAGTTGTCTGTTCTAACCTACTACCAAACATAAATCTATAGATAGTTCACTGATGGCTGTTTCCACTTTGCTTCCAATAATGTTTCCTTGAAATCTTGCCAGATTTAAGTTCTGGTAAGAGAGAGTTCTGAATTACTTTCTATTGTTCATTATTTAACATTTTTATGTAGCTTCAAATGTATGCATTTAACAGTGGAGTGAGAAAATATATGGTCCTTGTCCAAAAGAGACCTACTCTCTCAATGAAACAGAAAGAAATGGTGTACCCAGTTAAAGTGAGAATAGAGTTACTTACAGGTATTTTCCTATGTAGTCCAAGTGTGGGTTTTTTTTAAGAAATAATGAAGTTTAAAGGGAGAGGCAATTATGGGAGAAGGAATTAATCTGTTGCAAACCACAGTACTGATGACATGGACTGCAATATTGATGGGCAGGGAGAATTTATGAGTTTTTCTTGGTATGATACACACATTGATGTGACTCTCCACATTGATGTGCTATTAAAACTGAGCCCAGAACCAAAAAAAATGAGCTTTTTTATTTGAATTATCAGAGTTGCTACTACAGGCTAATTTATTCACAGGTGTAGATTATCAGGGCAGGAGATGACTGTAATATATTAACCAATGGTTTGTAAATGAAGTTGGACTGGTTGTTTCTGTCATGTTGAAATTAATGGTATACCAATGGGAAGTCAGAAAGATAGTTTTCCATTACTTAGAGTTCTGTGTGGTCATCAGTGGTAGACCTGAAACATATTGCTCACTCAGTGATCCTTGTGAGAGCAGTAGTTTCCTTTGGTATATAAACAACCCATACGACTTGTTGGCACAAGAGTGACTCAAAGACAGATGGTTTGTACACACATGTATGAGAAACAAAAGGCACACTTTACACATCATACTTAAACTACAATCCAATGCAGGAGATGTCCAAAGGTAGGAGCATACATGGCTCAAAGTTGAGAAACACCAAATACATCCATATGCCACTTTTGTAACAATAAGGAGATAGATTAACAGACCTTCAGAAAAATGGATATGCATATGAGAATATGTAGATCTTACATATCTCCCCACTTTACCCACAAGGTACAAAACTCAGCAAAAAGAATTCGGTTTTCCCTTAATATATCCATGCATTAGACATAGGAATTACACCTGTAGATTGGTAAAAGTTTATTTGTAACTCTGTCTATAAATAGGCATACATTTATCAGTCTTCAGACCAAATATAAGTGGTGTGTATAGGCATACACATGCATATTTTAGTATCTATGTTAGTGTCTATAGAGTCTATAACTGAATAAATGATATGAACACTAGAGATAGCACTGGCTGTGAGTTTCAGTACTAGAAAACTATTAGTTATAACTGTCTGCTGTACTGAAATTTATGCATTTGTCTGTGCTCAAGGAACTGAAACAAATAAACCAAAATCAAGTTAAATGTTTAGAGCAGAACATTTATCTTATTCACTAACTAGTGTTCATCTACTGCTACATATCCAAAGCCTGAAGTATCTGAATCATCTCAGTCTCCCGGGAGTTTGATTATACCTTCATTAATTTCATGCTTACATTAATCTATAGCTGGTATAACCGTGTTATCGTATCTTTGAATTCCTTATAATGCCTAAACAATAAAATGATTGAGTTGACCAGAAATGTTTGAATTATAATAATTCATGAGGTGATACACCTGAGAATTAATAGTGAAGTAATTTTCTAAGAGGGCACTGTTAGTAGGATCCCCAGACAGCTTGGAATGCTATCTCGACAAATTGGTATACCTGGGAAGATAATTTGCTAAAACTCTGGTGTTCCGAGATGTGATACTGATATTTCACATATATTTTCCTTCATTTTGTATTTGGGTAGCATATTTTCACATAATATAATATAATATAATAGTTTTAAGAGAGAATAATTCTGTCATACAGCACAAGTGATTGTTGGTTTTAACCAAGCCAGTTCCATCCTTTTCAATATGATTTCAGCAATAGTCTGAGATTATTACTATCTGTCTCACAATGGTGCTTCATCTAAAATAAACAATAGTAGCTTTTTCAAAGCAGGAGAATTTAAATTCCAGCAATGATATAATATACAGCCACAATAACCAAATTTTTTTTAGTGTGGCTTATCATCATACCCTTTCCCACATACTTTATAATATTATATTTCTCACTGTCCTACTATGGTTATGTATAGCACGACATCTTTAGAGCAGAAGTAAGAGTGTAACAAGTGGCTTAGATTCAGAAAAGCATTATGGCATTCTGAATGCAAGGATCTTAATTTCATTTAGCAGTCTCTTCAGGATCCTTCAGGCTTTGCTGACTGTTTTTAACTGTCTGCTAAACTAAATTGTAGAAAAAAAGAGGATTAAAAAATCACATAGCCCATATGTTTCAAGCATACATGTCATCTCCATTGCTTGATGAACTTCATCCTACAGACTGTTGGGAAAAAGTGAATAGCTGCAAATACCATCAGGATATGGGAAGGGTCACCAGTATCATGATACCAATATGCTTGGTCCACCTGTCTGGATCAAGCTGGCCAGCCAGGGAAATCACCCTACTTTGTTCCCACTTGATTCTCCCAATGGCAGAAGCAGGCTCAATTTGTATGGTCAGAACAATGGGTCTGTTTCATTGTCCTGCTCCAGCTGCAGTGATCAAGCAGCCTAGGCATTTGCCAGCTGCCCTAACACTTAGTCTTTTCAAAGAAAGAAATTCATCAAAATGAAATTATTTCACATTCATCTGAAGAAAACACATATCATTATTGTTATATCTTATGTCTAATCTGTTGTAATATATTTTTTTATCTCCTCACTGTTGCCTGCATTCTGGAGCTGTTCAAGACTGAAGAAGTCTTTGTTTCACTCATAACATGGTTGTGTTTATTTTGCCATTACAAGTTCCATAAAAAGATCAAAAAATATTGTTTTTCAGTTAAAAAGAGCAAGACATTATTCAAAAGCCACTGATATAGTTAGTATTTTGAATGAGAAACCAACTCAGAGTAAATAGCACAAAGATAATAGGAACAGAAAAGATTTATAAGCAGCTGTGCCCTTTCTTATGCCTACCACCACTGGGAGTTCCTCTCCCCTAAGCTTGGTTTCACCTGCTCAGTGACTTTTTGGGTTACAATAACATCAGCAAGATCTTTCTTTGGCCCATTTGTGATCTATGAGGCCTGTGTGCTTCTCAGTCTTTTCAGCAGTTTGTCAGTCTCTGCATAAAATTCAGACCTCCACCCTCTCACTCCAATTCTTTAGTTCACATTCTTTTTGCAACATCCTTCAGCCCCTAGGACTTTCTCTGTCTAAGTGTGCCTGGTTTCTTCCCAGAAGGAGTGAGCTCTCTCTCTCTTTTCAGAGAAGATAAAGTCATCCTTAAAACTTCTTATAAAACATGCACTCTGAAAATCAGAAGAAGAAAAAAAAAAAGATACCATAGGTCACAATGATTCAAAGCACAAGTTAATCTAAAATATTTTCGGCTTCTGTGTGATTTGTGTTTTGCACATGATGGACTGAAAGAGGTTTCAAAAAACAGATGCGTATTTTTGATGAAATACTTCTAAAATTATTTTCTTATATTTTAACACAGTCGTGATTGCTGTTGTGTCGGGTTTTTTTGTTTGGATTGGTTTCTTTTTTTTTTTCCTCATTTGTTTTGCTGGGTAGTCTCCATTAATAATTTCCATTAATTGAAAAAACTTCAGAATACTTTTCCCTCATCTTTTCTTAAAAGCCACTTTTGGAGCCTCTTCAAGGCTCTTCTTCTTTCTAACTCTAAGATAAGGAAGGTGAATGTATATGCAGTACTTTCTGTTCAAATACTGTATATTCTTTTTCATATTATATGTTGTAATGGTACATTCTGGAAATGCTCTTTCCAGGACATTTTCAAAGCTATTGCACAACGTACACTGCGTGAGGCTTTTATTGGTTTTGACAAGTATTACATTTTCCAAAAGAGAAATTGGGACTTTGTCTAGAACAAGACATTCAGATTGAAATTGATGAGCAGCTTGAGCTAAAATATGGGGGAAATTTTCAAAAAGTTAGTACATAGTTCATTTGTGAAATGTTAACATATTTTATTTTGACTATTCAAAAAAAGTTCTTTTCCATTCAAAACATTCTCCATTTGAAAGAAAATCTAAATTTTTCTGAAGATAGTTTGAACTGTTTAATTCAAAAGGGATCAGAGTATTTAACCCAGAATTACCTATATTGGCTCCAAATTAATCTTAATATTATTTTGTTGTTGTTGCTGCTGTTGTTGAAGACAACCCTACTCTTTATCTTGAACCACCTAACTCTTACTCAACAACCAACAGGAAAAAGAAGTTGGTTCAATTGGAATCATTTTTTCATGAAGTTTTAGTCTGACCATAGGTCAATAATAAATATTTTTTCCAGTATTATTTAAGATCGAAAGAGCAAATATTATAGGGAAATTAACAAGATTTCCCTAAGCAAGCTTCTCTTAGTGTTTGCTTTTTTTTTTTTTTTTCTTTTGGCTTTTTTCTTTTTAAGTACAGCAGGTAGAGTAGGTATTGCTTGGACCTACCATTGACATAATCAGAAATTCCCTTTGATGCTAATGGTGAGGTCTATTGATGGTGTTATCTTCAGGTTTAAAACACCTAAGTATCCTGGAGATACAGACTTAAATCCCAGTAGGACTGAATCAATCTTTAACCTTCAAAGGCGGATAGATCAATTGCTCTTGTGTGATGTTTGGTTTAGACCTTTGAAATGGCAGATCTTTCTGCTCTGTCTGGAGAGTAAAGTTGCAGTGGCCTTATTCTTGAAGGAAAGGAGTTACTTTTGTGAATACAGTCAACAGGCTTCCCAGAGTTACATAGTGGGTTGGGACACATTTATGTTTGTAAAATACCTTGGAACAAAAGACTCTCAATCAAATATAACATATGATTTCTGTGTATTTATATAAACTTCCCAATTAACTAATATCCTGGAGCTGAGATTTACTAACAAAAAATGAGACATATTTGATATATGAATAATGGTTTTTGTTTTCAGAAAATATTGTTATATTTATTTATCTGATAATAATCAACTAAGCAGCAGAGGGAAATGAAACACTGAAAGATTTGTGAAGTAGAGAAAGTCTTTATTAAAGAAGATTTTGAACTCCCAAAAGCATGTATCAGTCTACATTCTGATAGGTGATACTTTGCAGTTCACACAGGCTGTGTTCATAAATACTGGTTTTTAATTATAATAGTATTTTAAACTTGATATCACAAAATAAAAATATTTACAAATCTAAATGAATGAGTATGAAATAAATCCTTGAGTTTTAATAGCTTCAGACCTCTGTGAATCTGGAATTTTTTGAAATTTTTCCTTTTTTGATCCCTTTCTAACAAAAAATAATGAACTTAAACGCAAGAACTTGAAAAGTCTTAATTTTTATAAGCTGTCAGTTTAAAGACAAATATTTTGAGGAAGGAAAATATATCTTCCTCAGACTAAAAACTTAAAATACAGTATTAATGTTATAAACTGTACATATTCAGTAAAGGCTTTAGGAAGATTAGTTACCTGCCTGCAGAGCTTCCAGTCAGATTACATTTTATTGGTATATATATTTTTCTAACATGAATATAAACTCTTTGTATCTATTATCAAATTAATACATTTGAGGCAATGAACAAATTCTTCTGGTAAGGCAAACTGAAAACCTTTGGAATTCATTCTTGTTTCTTACAAGCAGGACTACTGTCTAGTCCCCCAAGCAGACAATCTCCAGTACAATACCATCTGATGCTGTCATTAAATCCTCAGCGTCAGGTTTCTGTAGCAACAGAAGAGCTCTCCCTGCTTCAGTGTCTGCCTCTGAAATATGGAACAAAAACAGTTAATCTTTTGCTGGTTTTCTGCACTTTTGTGGACAGATTTAATCTGAGACCTTCTGTAACTGGAAAGAAGTGGTAAGTAGCAGTTAAAGTTTGTGATTATTGAATTATAGGGCTGTATTTTAGTTGTTGATGTACACGCACACCAGATGGTGGCCTGCTATATTCATCACCAGATTAAAAGATAAAGTCTGGGCTATATGTAGGCCTACACACGCGCTTATGAGTTTACTTTGTAAAGCATAACAGGTTACAGGTTTTAGTGTTTATTTAAGATGGCAAATCTTGAAAAGGTTTACTTTGATTTGATTGTAAATTTGACAGGATGAACATATTCCCAAGGTGATTAAAGTTAGTTTTGATGTTACTGTTTTCACACCGTTATCCCTCTCCAGGCTGACAACAGCAAGCAATATGCAAGTTACAATGAGTATGCCTGGTTTAGGAGCTATTGTTCACAGAACAGACAGCTGTATTTGACGCAAAATATACCTTAATAATTTAAAACTGTGGCCAGAACTCACATAAGATTTTCATACAGAAAAGCTGCAAAATACTTCTGAATGTGATTTAGAGACTGAATGTTTGTACTTAGTAACATATTCTAAATAAAAGCTTTTCTCTGTTCACTAAAAACAAAGAAACTGTTTTCTGAAATTAGCTTTTTTCATTTCTAAGACAGCCAATTTTCCTAAAGCCAGTTGAAAGCCTACCCAGCTAGCATGGAGAGCTCCCAGATCAATGGAGTTTTGAGTTTCATTTTAGAAATTATCCATTATTTATCATAATATTTTTATGATCTTATTTTTTTTCTTGCAATTGATAACATGCATGATGTTTTTAAGGAATTTTGCTTAGATACAATATCCATTTTTAAAAAAAAAAAAGATACAAAATGTAGGTGATACATTTTTAAAACACCTTCATAAAAAAGCCTGAATTACTGTCATTTCTTGGTGTACGAAATTTGGCTTCGTTAATCATGAAAGCTATGATATAGGTTTAATAAAACAGTTGTGACTGTGGCTTTACTGCTTAAATTAAACCACGAGATTGTGCCTTTATCCTTCTGAAGACTGGAAGAAAAAAGGTAACACTTTGATATAATAACCATTTTGTTTATACATTTATGAGAATATTTTTTTTATTTTTTAATGAGACCGGACGTCACTAAGACGAAGAGATACTGTAGCAAATGTCAAGAACTTTCACAGATTCAGTATTTTTGCCTTTTTGTGAGGCATCTCCAGACATGACATAAACATATTTGTTTTGTACTAAAATCATGTGTTATACTAATATTTTTATAACTGTAAAAATTATTTAAGTTATAGATATATTTTCATGTTTCATTTTTAAGTAATTTTCTAAATAATTCTGGTAATTAGTAAGAAATCTTTAAGCATTTTCATTAAAATACGATGCTTGTCTAATGAAGGGTTAAACCTCTTCTCTGAAGTAACCAGGACAATGATAGTCATTGTCTAAGTGCCTTTTCCAAGTAACATCAGTGGTAGCTGGCCTTTGCTAAAGAATGGTGTGATATGAGAGAGAAAGGACAATCATGTGAAAGGCACGCCAATATTTACTGAAGATATGTCATAAAGATAAAATATAATTTTAACATGACATATTTGAAATGTTTTAAACATAGGAAGACACGTTCATCATCTTTATACATGATGGCATTTTAGGTTCGTAACATTGCACAACAAAAATGTCATTTGGTTTTTACATATCTGTGAAGAGGAGTTAAATAAACCCACCAGAGGAGTTTCTGCATTTGAGGTATCTAGTTAGTACATTTTCCATCGTGAAAGGGAGCAGGAAATCAGCAGACCCTTAACTACACAGTATTAAGCTAGCAGCGGCATCGAACTGATTTGAAGACGAACAAGGTATAGAAAAAATACACACTTAAATCATTTTACTGTAAACACAAAGCAACTGATCCTGTTCAAAAAAGTTTTTCTGGAGAAAAAAAAATTGCTTATGGGAACACAGTGAGTATTTAAGGCTAAATGGAGGCAGAATTTATACGTTTAGTCATTCATGAACTAGTTGGCCTGGAGAACCAAAAAAGAGAGTTTACCTGCATCTTAATTTTCCCTGTCTCATCGTTATTCATAATAATGTTAACTAGTTATTTTTTTCTTTAGATTATAGACAAGTAATCCAGCTAAAAAAAAAAAAAAATCTGAGTGAATTTTAACAAATCATGAACATATATGCCAAATTTGGGATCAATTTTTTACTTTTTGAATGTACTTATGTTGCAGAAAATATGTGGACATTTGCACACAGGTTCATACATGTTTTCACCTATCAGTGAGCTTTTACATGAATAGGGAAAAAATATGTAGACTTTAATATTTACCTTTTTTTTTTTAAAAGCCACACACACACACTGTAAAAATGCTATATAATTAATGTTAAAAATAAACATAAACCTAGACAACCATTTGGGAGAGTTGATGACTTATAAACATTTATTAGATAGAAGAAAATTGGTAAGAAAATAAGATTTATTATAGAGTGGACATGCTGACAGGAATTGACTGTGACAGATGCAGTAACATGATGATTTCATGTACAGACTGACGCATTTTCTTACTATCTCCCCATTCTGACAATCTAGCATCCATTCTCTTGTGCCAGTCAAATTAGTCATATTTGAGCCCCAAATTCCTGAGGCTCCTTTAGCTATGGAGAGTTAACAGAGAAAGAAAACTAATGACATTGGTTTCACCAATCAAAACCATTTCTCTCAAAGATGCTTATGATGAAGTAAAATATAAAATAACAGCATTTTCTATACTAAGTTGAAAGTCTTGAGTAACTTTGTCAAAATGCTGCTTTTTATAAAGTTGAGTCAAATGGACATATGATCAATGTCAAATCTACTGAAAAACTGCCTGTGCAAATGGAATGCCAGATTAGATCATAACTGTCACTCAAAGTTCTGATGACCACGTGTATATTGCTAAGCATGCCTCGGACAAGAGTTGTAGTAAAAGTCACCTTCATCCTGAAATGTATTTAACGTAAATTTCATACTAAAGTGTGAAAGATATTTAAGGTTAATAAAGATTTCCAAGGTACATGATGAAGAAGCGGTTATTAGCTATAAATATATCTTGAACATTGACTTTCTTGATCAGTCCAATTATTGCAGCAATTATAAATCATAATAATTATTTATTAAATTAAAAGAGGAAAAGATTAATTTTTTTCTATAAACGGTATTCATGGATGAAGACTGTAAAGTATCTTGGCATACTTTACATTGTCAAGCTGCTGCTACATCTGTAGGTCCCTTCTGATCCCCCAAACTTTTACTAATTTTTCTAATTTTATGTGACTCCCAGACAATGCGTTCCTTTGGAAGATAGTAGCTGCCATTGTTTTATGCATCAATGCTGCAGAACTTAAATAGGGTAAATATGCTATGCAGCGTGAAAGCAGGAGTTAGGTAAAGCTGCTCATGTAAGTAGTTGCAAGGTAGGCACTCTATGGCCTCTTTTTTCATTAGCTGCTCATAGACTTTATTCTTTTTTTACCTTCAAGGATCAAAATTGTTGAACATCAGTTGCTTCACAGATTGAGTGGATGTGTCTTGCATGGCTAATATCACATAGATACGTCATTGGTGGGGTATGAGCTTTAAAATTGCCTTAGTAAAGGAATGATTTACACACAAGTCTTTCTCTTTTTGGGTGGTTGCACAAAGCATTGTTCTATGTGTGCGCGCGCACACACACACACACACACACACACACAAAGAAAGAAATTAAGTGGGAAATGAGGGTTATGTAGCTGACTCTTCAGAGGAAGAGGGAATTTAAGGTGCCTGGAAGATTTTAATGTGACAAAAGAAAGGAAGGATATTAAGTTATTCCAGAATAGGTAGTAATTTTGAAACTGTGGAGCTGTTTATCTACTTACATAGTCAAGAGATTAGCAGGGATTTCCATGGGAGTCTCATGTTTCTTACAAGGTTTAAGCTACTTCTTGCACTTTCTTGGGGAGGGTCTTAGCCTATAATTTATATTGTTATACTTTTCTCTGCTTGCTTACTGAATTGTTATATATTTTAGGCAATTTGGATTAGCTTCAATGAGATACTGAGAAAAACTCAAAGCCTGGTATTTAAAGAACTTTACAAGGATGCAGAACATTTAGAAAATACCTGAGCTACTTAGGCTAAAAGGTTATTTTTCTTCCTAAATGTTAGCTTTGTGAAATAGCATCTACCTTGCAACTGTTGCAGTAGAAATTATATATTCAGTCTTGACAGGCATAATTTGGGGTTTGTCTTGGGGAGAAAAAAAATGCTTTGTTTCATTTCATATAAATGAAGAAAAACAAATAAATGGTCAGTAATTTATTTTCTTTTAATCTATCCAAACGGATTTCTCCACTCCTTTCACATTTATGTTAAGATATTGAATCAAAAGTCTAATGCTCCTCCAGTCCTGTTTAACTACATATGTTACCACAGAATTTTAAATCTTCATTAACAAAATGTTTGTGAAATGATTAAATTTCTAAGTAATTTTATTTTTGCAGACCATCAATGAAATCAGTGTTGATGCTGATATGTCTATGATGTGCAAAATTCTACTGCTGTATAATTCTGAACAGAAATGTAAACATGACATCAATGTTAGTATTATCAAAATATTATTTACCATTTTGATAATTTTTTCACTTAGTCTTAACTTTGAAAGTGCTTTTTATCATTTTACAATATGTCAAATAAATAGATATGATCATCATATAAATGTCATATAAAATTGGAAAATTTCAAAAGACAAAGTTTCTAAAGCACATACGTTTATTCAAAAAAATCCTTTTGAATGTAGAATTTAAACAGAAGCAAATCAACTCCAAATAAAATAAATAAAACAGATTAGAGGGATGATTATGCTTCTACATATGCTTTTGGTGGGACCAGTGATGTAATATAATTTATGCTCAAAGTTCAAAAGGGAGCTAATGGGAATTGCAAAAATCTTTGCGGGGTTGTTGAACATAACTGCTTGTGACAGAATTCAAGAACGTAACTTTTCAAATGAAAGACTGAAAGGTTGCCTAAACGTATCTTAATGGGGATGTTTCATATTAGAGAAATGTTTTTCAAATAATGTAAGCATAACATAGAAAATTCTATACAGAAACTAAAACTAGAAGATGGAAACTGGGGAAAAAAAAGAAATGAAAGCAATGGAGTTTCCACTACTTGATGTCAGCAACAAGACTGGATTTTTTGCTACAAAGCATGACTTTGTGAAATCTAAGTAGAGTGAAATATAAGGGCAAGTAACATTTAGGAGAGCAAATAAGAATATTTATTTTCCTGAAAAAATTTTCACCCATAGAACAAGAATTATTTCTGTGGGTGGGAAAGGAAAGAATCAGTGCAACTTTTAATATCTTCTGAAATTTTATGTATTTGGAGTATTTTTTTAATATGAGAGCACTGTCCCAAAAGTGGGATCATTTACCTGGTGTGCAGTACGCCAATACACACGCAGAGCAGAGGTATTTCATTTATTTCAAGTCTGCGCAGAGATGGGTGCTAGGTGGTAATTCCACAAAGCTAGCACACCACACACAGAATCTACCACATATTTATCTTGTTACAGCATTAGAAAAACCCACCTAAATTTATGCTAATTTGTTACTAATTACCACATCATCTACTATTGGTCAAGCATCTTTAAATTAGCAGGCATGCTCCTTGAGGGTTTGGGGGGCATGCAACTTGCATAGTCCTTTAATTGGCTAGGTGGTGGTAAACCTGCCCCCTCCAGCCACCTTTCCCATCCCCCGGTTACTGACGATTCTTGTTGACTTCAAAGCCTCTCTGGCAATTGCCCAGCTCTCAGCGCCTTCTGGGGAAGGATGTTTCCTTTTTATCAGTTTTTCAGCTCTCCTTCAAGGATACTCTTTAGCAAAGCATGTTTTTAATCAGTCTTTTGGCTCTTCTTCAAAGTTGTTATTATCAGCAAAGCAAGTAGTGCATTTAACCCTAAATTAAACAGTGTCTAGGCACTAGGCCAAACACGTTTCTGTCCCTGTAAAGTGGAAAATTCTACTTTATGGGTATCAAAAGTATTATTTTAGCCCCCTCTGAGTCCCCCAAGTAAGGTCCTTTTCAGTGTAAATTGATAACAATTCAAAGTTAAAATAGCAAAATCTAGTTTGTATTTTAAAAGTACTGCTCAGGCACAAAAAGGAGGATTCATGGGAGAAGTCCCACCAATAAAGCTTGTCTGAAGCAGAGCTCTGAACGTAGACTCCTAAATTCTGTCTGGTCTTCCTCACAGCACTTAAACAGGAAACATATGTGGTTACAGTGATTATTTATTTCTCAGGTTGCAACACAGCAGTTGTTCGAAGGAAATTTGGAAGAATACTGGGCATGGTGTGCAAAATCCCAGACATTCTGCCTTTTTGTGTCTCTAGTAGCATTGCTCAACAAGGTTCAGTCCAACACAGCAAGTAGCATGGCCCAGTTGGAGTGGATCTTCACAGCAAAAACATTCATGCGGCTCAGTATCCATATTATGCATTTCAGGATCTTTATTTTGGTCTAACTCTGGTTTCTACCTGGGGACTTGAATGCCTGATAGCAGTTGGATTTAGTAGTTACACATCAGGAGTGCATGTTCTGGTTTTATTTCATTTGAAATGAATCCTATTCATGTGCTATGTGATGTGATCTGAAGCACTGTAAGTGGGGACAATCAGGATACTCACTTAAATAACACATTCCTGATCCAGATTAAAACACTACGTAGCACAGCTCCTCCTTTGGCTACAGATTTAGCTCTGTACTTTCCCATTTCTTTATGCACTACTGTGCTTAAAGTGTCACTACTTGACATAAAGTGTTTTGAAAACCAAAATCAGGAGCTGAGCTGTCTTTTTACTTAGTAGCGTGTCCTTGGGTTTAATCTATGTTTCTCTCTTTTTTTTTTTTTTTTTTTTTTTTTTTTTTTTTTTTTTTTTTTTTTTTTTTTTTGGTGAAATTCCATTTGCAGGGAAACATTTTGGAGCCTATTAGTTGTTTTCCTGCTTCCTCTTTTCTCGAGCCTGTTCACCCCACTGCCATGAACTTGTGACTAGGTAACAGCAGAAGTCACATATTTGCCCTTTAGTACATCACTCTCACCCTGTATTTGTTGTAATGTTATTCATAGGGATAAAGGTTTGCAAAAGCTGTAAAAAAAGAGAGAAATGAAAACTAGGAAGAGTAGATATATTACCACACCTTCGTAATTTCCTTCTTTTGGCATCTCATCCTTTGCTGTTCACTTGTGTTCTAAGCAATACAGCATCAGTGGGAAAGGTTATGAAACCTGTAGGAGTCAGGTGCCTGCACATCTTTCCAAATCTTGAGGACAAAACTTCCTAGAAAAATATTTGTTCTAAAAGAAATGTCCCTTGTCATCGCATAAGGACATCAGCTTTACCTTCTATAATGCATTCTGTATTTATCAGACTAATCCAGCTTATTATTTGTTGTCCGTGGGAAGGTGAGTAAACTCAGTGCAAAGCCAGATTTTAATGAGAGAGACTGCTTTTATTCACTCTTTCTCTGTGCTGAGCAGTTCTATTCTATGTTCGCTTTAGGTAAAAACCTAATTGGACAGCTTCCTGACATTTTGCAAATCATAGAGTAGCTCATATGTAATGTTATTAGTCAGAATTTCTTCTCTGTCCCTACTGCTTTACAGTGCATGTTTGTTCTTCACAGATAAATGATGTATTGTTGAAAGCACAGTAGTTAGTTACACTCATGTACGTATAAGAAAGACACCTTTAGGACATCTCATCATTAAAAAGTGTATGTCCTTATCATTGTACAACTACATGGATGAATCACTTTCTGTTAGAATGTGTCCATATTTTCCCCACTTGTCATCTAGGAAATAATTTATTTTCATTCATTGTCAGATTTTGCATCTGTACAGGCTGGATCTATGAAGTGAAAATTAAATGGTGATTTATAACATAAAGAGGAAAAGTATTAGGACATTATGACTTTGTCACACTCTTGAATCATTCTCTCATTTTTAAAATAGATGATAATATTGCATTTCATCCTAAGAGACAACTGATGCTTCTAGAATTGGATCCTGAAGCACTGAGGTTCTTATTGTTCTTTGTTTCTGCTGAATAGACAAAGTAAACAAAATGCATCAAAACTCTATCTTCTTTTTTTGCTCTTAAATTTTATCTCCCAGTCTATATCCACAAGTGCAACATAACAACATCTCACAGTCTTGAATATATCAATTTTCAGATTATCTTAGCTGAAGTATTATGAACTGTATTTAAAAACTATTAGCCGTATGTAAAGATGAAGAACCTGGATGTTGCTTACACAAAGGTTATGATGTAACGGAGATATATGATATCTGATAGTCTAGCCTTCCTTAGTCTTGTGGAATGTGCATTTGTCTAAACAAGAAAAAAAGGATTTTCAGGTTCAATTTTTGAAGCAATACTTGGATGATCACATAAATAATGGTGTATTTTGTCATGTTCTGCTTCAGTTCTGCATTTCAATTTCTTTATTTCAAGCTAGTGTCAGGCTAACTCAGTTGTGAACCGCTGCCAGCAAGTTTTGTAAATTTAGCCCATTGATGTTAATGCATCCTAGTCAGTGCAGCAATATGACTAAACTAGTTAACAGTAATGTTCATTGATATTACACAGCCTAAAAGCCCATGACTACAACATAAAGGATGCTTGATATGCCAATTAATTTCTCTAAATTGCAGAACCTTTATCTTCCAGGTTGACAAAAGACAATGGCACATTATTTACATAATTTAATATATTCTTTATTTTTATTTTTATTTCAAAGAAATATTGTTGTCTATTACCCTAATAACCAAAACATATAATTAAAACAAGAAAAAATGATTTTCAGGCTTACTTCGTAACATAGTACCGGTAGCAGTCTTAATAAGTGAGAGAAGAGGGTGAAAAAAGCAACATACTGGAAAAAAGCAAAGCTTTTTAAAAAATGAGACTAGCAGGATGGACTGAGCATCTATCCTTTTGATCTTTTGCACACATTTTCATCTCAACATGAAAAAAGTGGAATTTTGCCAACCATGTCAATTTGGCTAAGCTCTGCTTTTCATCCTTGCTCCCCTTCTTGTTTAGCTAAATTAAAACACTCGATTTCTTTCCTGTTTATTAATTTGCATAAGTGGGAGCCTTTATCACTTACAATACAATCTCTGCATGATGATTCACGCATGTGTTGAAGGAAGCACAGATCTGCTTTCTATTTTTGTGACTGATAATGTCCAAGCAGTCACTTCCCTTACAGCATTTGAAGGGGACAGCAGATGACAATTTCAAGATTATTAAGAGGGTGGGTTTAACTTTGTACCCTGTCAAATGCTTGCAATAATCTTTATCACAAGAAAAGATTCATGTTGTACAATTTCCTTTTCTCATTACAATCATTGTCGTAAGAATGAGAGTCAGTACGTAATTGACCAAAGTAGCTATGCAGTATAAGAGACTACCAAACCACTGTAAACTTATCAGCATTTTCTGAAAACTGCCATTAATCCACCTCTTTCTAAGACCAGAGGTTGTGACTGATTAGCAGACCAAACTGTATGCTGTTGAAAAGGTTGAGATAACACTTTTGGCTATTTCCCACCACAACCCCCCAAAGTCATAATGTACAATTGAAAGCGTTATGTGTTCTTAGCTTCCTGCCAAGAACAAATCAGTTTGACCAAGTGCTGGCCCACAGCTGGAGGGCTGCCTGAAGTAACAAAACAATCATGCCATACTAAAGTGCTTCACACATTAAGTCAGACACAGTGTGATACGAGGATTGCACACAAAATGTACCTTATTAAAAACAGACACAAGCAAGTCCTGTAACCAAGGCATGACACTGAATTGCATACTTATCTTTTATTGCATTTTCTTTTCTGTAGAAAGTCTTTTTTTTACACTATGTTTTAATGGCATATTTATATGATATGTTACTGGCAGCATCTCAGGCTGACCCAAAAGTTGAAAAAATATATCTATGGCAATCCATTCCTATATCAGGTGCAAATTCAAGATAATGAATTAGAGGTCATGCCACTGGGTGTAGTCTTCATTTTATGTCTCCTTGCTTTTATGAAATCAGCTTTTTGGTTTTGTGTACATCTTTTTACGAGACTATTTCAAAGAGGACATGTGCTTCTGGCCCTTTAAGAACGGTAGTATTTGAGCTCAAGGTGTAAACTGTTTATACCTGGCTCATCAGCAGGATGGCAATCATTTTGTATACTTGTACAAACCATATTCTTATACAAAGACAACTTTAGACACTGTATTGTACTAGAAGCTGCAAAACAACAGTGCTTTTCATCATCAGAAGTTCTGTTTTGTTTCTAACACAGCTGCAGCTAAAGGTAAAGCANTTTTTTTTTTTTTTTTTTTACATCTATGACCAATTTCCATCACTTTCAGCAAGAGTGACAGTGAAAAGCATTGCTTTTGCTCAAAAAGCAGCAAGTCCTTTTTCCTCTGTTCCTGTATTTTTGGAATGTGCCTTTTTTACAGGTGTTTAATGTAAACACACAACTACTCCTTTCTCTTTGCTGCAGACCAGTGGCTTTGCCTATGTTTTACCTCCTTCGTTGTTNTATATCTATGGCAATCCATTCCTATATCAGGTGCAAATTCAAGATAATGAATTAGAGGTCATGCCACTGGGTGTAGTCTTCATTTTATGTCTCCTTGCTTTTATGAAATCAGCTTTTTGGTTTTGTGTACATCTTTTTACGAGACTATTTCAAAGAGGACATGTGCTTCTGGCCCTTTAAGAACGGTAGTATTTGAGCTCAAGGTGTAAACTGTTTATACCTGGCTCATCAGCAGGATGGCAATCATTTTGTATACTTGTACAAACCATATTCTTATACAAAGACAACTTTAGACACTGTATTGTACTAGAAGCTGCAAAACAACAGTGCTTTTCATCATCAGAAGTTCTGTTTTGTTTCTAACACAGCTGCAGCTAAAGGTAAAGCAATTGTGAGATTCTGTAACGAAAACCAGGGCAGAGAACAACTAACAGTCTGAGATATTATCACCAGTGAAACAGGACATAATTTTTACGAACAATCTTTTCAGTAGTTGTTAAACAGACACAAAACATAATTTTTACCTGTGCCAGACAGAGTCTGAAAGAGTAATCTACAGTATCCCCAAGTTAAAAGAATTACCCAACTTGTGCTGTACAAAGATGTATGCATTGCCATTCTTCTTGTTACTATGGAATATTGCTTTAACCTTTCAGGAAGGATATATTGCAACAGTATTATGTAGACAGATTTTTGCAGAGGATTTTCTGAAATACGTATTATTTTTATATATATATATATATGTAAGTTTCTTGAATTGTCTATGAGTTTTTATACATATATATATATAAAAAGGTCAAAGTATATGTGTAGATCACTATCACCTCAGTTTCCTTGACATCTAGAAGTGTTTACATTGTTTCAGAATTCCATACAAACAGAAAAGCATTGCTTTTGCTCAAAAAGCAGCAAGTCCTTTTTCCTCTGTTCCTGTATTTTTGGAATGTGCCTTTTTTACAGGTGTTTAATGTAAACACACAACTACTCCTTTCTCTTTGCTGCAGACCAGTGGCTTTGCCTATGTTTTACCTCCTTCGTTGTTCCACTGAGGTAAAGCTTACTCAGAGTCAGATACAAAACAAGCAATTCCTCTCTTCCTAATAGAAAAACAGGTGATCTAAGAAAACATGGATGACCAGAGTACAGGAAAACAACACAAATAACTCATTACATCAGAGAGCATTAATCACATCCACACATGTACAGATTAATTCCCCAAAATGTCAAAAGAAATATCTGACATAGAAATTATTTTTTAATATCTGCTAAGGAAGAAACATTGCTGTGAGAGGTAATTAGTGTACTTTGTAATTCCATTTCAGTGAAACATAGTAATTTACCTTTTATATTCTATACAGAATACTATTTCCCTAATTAGGATTAAGAGAGTTTGTGCTCCCAAATTAGGGTTAATCCAATTTCAAGGTTTTCTGGAATCTTATGTGTATGTATATATATAAAAAGCAAAAAGAACAAATCATATAGATATATATGTGTATATATATGATTTGCTCTTCTTGTTTTTGGAAGTATCAGAACTCAGTTCATCTATTGCTAAATGCCTTACATTTAGTTACTTAGCTATTTTTAATTTTCTCTTCCAATCATATCATCACAGCACTTGTAAGCCTGTATGCTTCCTGGTGAATTCTTTAGCTAGGAGCCATCATGTCTCCTGGCTACCAGCTGAGTGCTAAAATGCACAATGAACATAGAAGAATGGTACTTTGTCAAGTAGTTGACACAGCAACCTTGTGAAGGGCAATGAAACTTAATATAACATCTGTCCTTAGAAAAATCATTGAACCTACACAAAGAAGTTCAGTCAGAGAATCTGGGTGTTCAGGACCAATTTTCAGATGGTCCAGACCACTCAGTTGTTGCCTGGTTCAAGTAGTTCTATTTTAACTATGCTGAGATTTGAGTGCTGTGATTCCCTGCTGTCTACACTGGCACAGCTCTCTTCAAAAACTGCCCTAGATATGACTTTCAAGAAACTATATATGTAATTTTATAACACTAACTCTTCATACGAGCCTGGATCACCTTGAAGACAGTGTCTGATGTCACTACCTGGAGAGATCATTTTGTTCATTAGGAGAACTGTACCAGCTAGCTCCTATGAGGCAGCATCCTGACATCATTAAGCAGGTAGATAGCTAGACATGGCACAAAGACTCCATGGGTAAGAAAAGAGAGACAAAAGCCAACTTAGCTAATATTTCAAGGGTCTTTTTGAATAAAAGTTTGAAATGAGCTTTATATAATCTATGTAGAATTTTAGTCTTGCCTGATACAGTCACTGCAATTAAATGTGTAAACTACTTTTCAAGTGAAGATGGAGCAACTTTCTTTTAAAAAAATAGATAATTGCTCACATGATATAAAGAACTGAGCAGAGGTGTTGCTTAAAACCATTCTGAATCAATGTACTTTATCTCCTTGCTTTTACTTTAAAACTTCAAAATTGTAGTGGAGAAAAAAGAAGAGTAACAGTGACTATGCTTTGAAGATAACGGGTCAGTTTTGAATGTTATTAGGATTCCAGAACCGAAGGCAAATTTAGTGTTGTAGGATAAGGCATACGGGACAAGACAAGACTGTAAGATTAATTCAAAACTACTCTATGTTAATCTAAGATTTTTTTTACTGTTATTATATATTTCAGAAAGGAGTAGATTTCAGAAATGACCTAGGTTTCATTTTCATTAAATTCTTTGTCATGAGAACTCTGAAGATTTGTATTGCCAATAAATTATGTGAAATCATGTTGAGTTCTGTTTCTTCTGTTTTTCCATATATTGTTTTCATGCAAACGTACCACTGCTTCCAACTGCAGGAGAAGGCAAAACACTCAGACTAATAAAAAAATCTGAGTGATACATTGATCTATAACTCACAGAAATTATCATTAAAAAAATACAGACGCATGAAAAGACATGGATATATAATGCAACAAATTATACTGTTGTTACCTTTTAAGAATATGACCTGCATACAGTATTTTTTGTAAAAAGGGAAATAGACATTAAGAAGAGCTTATGGATCCAGACTGTAACTGTTCAAGTAAATATATTTTNTACTGGGGACCCCAGAGCTGGATGCAGTACTCCAGGTGGGGTCTCAGGGAGGCGGAGTAGAGGGGCAGAATCACCTCCCTCGACTTGCTGGTCACACTTATTTTGATGCAGCCCAGGTTACAGTTGGCTTTCCTGGATTAAATTTTGTTCTAAAACTTTAAGATGTTGTCTGTTTTTACAATCTTAATATATGATGGAAAACCTTTCACATGGGTCTTTGGCTGACCTGTACTATCCTGCTTTTTAAGTTGATTTTTATGTTGGTCAATTTGCAGTGCACAAGGTATACAGAAGGAAGCTGCTAGCCAACTGCTGTAGATGTCCAGGCTGCAATACAGCTACCCCATCTCTGCGTGTCCTAGTCTCAGTAAGGCTTGTGATACACTAGCGTGGCAGGAAGTTCTTGTTATCACTTTATCAAGAGCTTTTGGTCACAAAATTCCTTGATGGGAATTCCTTGGTAGGAACTGTGAAAAGAGAGTAACATAAGTCTCTACCCTGTGTTTGGATGACCTTTATTGTAATTTAACCATAATCACAAACAAGACTTTTATTTGCTGAGGTAATTTGATAGTCGGGCACTTAGCCCCCTCTATTTAAAAAAAAAGTCAGAGAAAGCATTTGAAAATCATGGGTTTATCATTTACAGAGATTGTCCTGCAGTAACCTTATTATGATGGGAAGCAGAAGGGGAATTCTTAGAGATCATGGGCACAAAGGAAGCCCATGGAAAAAGCCAGAGATAAGAATGTAGAAGTTCCTGCTGGAATACTCAAAGTAGCTGTGCATCTGTTAGGCTACTCAGTTTTTCATGTTGAAACACTGAGCTGTATTTATGGAGTATGGTTAATCCTATTCTGGGGGCATCAGATTCTGTGGTGCTTGGGAAATCAAAACACAATGAGTTGTTTAAGCTTTGCAAAAATACAAGCATGGAAGTGGAGAGCTAAAAATATGTTAGGTGTAAGTATATTAAAGAGTGGGGCATACGTACAAATTGATAATTACCTTTTTTCTAGAATTGTTCTTTTACAAATAATAATTACATGATTATTGTAATTATATTCTAAAAACAAATGCTGACATAAGTTTGACTAAAACTATTCATACAGCCAAAGCAATCTCACTGTAGGAATCAAGGCAGTAAAAAAAATAGACTTCATACATAGTATAGTTAAAATAAGGATGTAATTTTTTTGAGATTTCTTTTGAGTGATTTTTCTGGATATTAAGCCACATATATTTTAAATTGCACTCTGTTAACACAAAAATTTAACAATGTTTATTTTTAACAATGTCATATTTGCCTTGTTTCTTTCTAAACCACACCAAGCCAAGTTAAATATTAGAGTAATGAGAAAATATTTCTATGCTTAGTCATAAAAAAAAAAAAAAAGTCCATATAGATAAAATTGGAAATTTGACAGTAAGAAAGTAATCTTTTAACTTAGATCACCGTTCTTTTAACTGTGACAGAGTATCTTAAAGCACTTGGAATCCAAAGAATACATTTCATTTCAGTAGAATATTTTTTAAGACTTTTTGTAAAAGGAAAATGAGTATGATCTGAGCACTTACAGTGTTATATTATGCTTCTGCCTTTTTACATACTTTATTACAAACATAAGGAGTTCCACATTTTCACTAATCAGGTCATGCAATGCCAGTTTCTTCAGAGCTCCATGGCTTTGCTTTCTATGGACCATTTTTAAGGACTATTAATAAACATGTTGTCAAGTTTAGATACCTGGAACTCATCTATAAGCTTTTTAAAATAAGAATTCAAAACATAGAATGAAACGCTGTATAATGGTAAGGAGGTGCTCATCAAAGACATTAAAACTGTGGCTAAAATATAGATCTCTTCACTCAGCACACTATCTGAGAGCTACAAGATTGCAATCATAACAGAGTAATGAAAATGGATTTAGCTGATGCCATTTCTCATTTTCATTACCATCATTTTCATGAAAATGGATTAATATTGTGCTATTTTGTATTCCCATGGCAATTTTTGTCACAAAATGGATTCATGCCAAGCCATCTTCTGTTCCTGTTAATCTTTGTCAAGAAGGTAGGACACCAAATTTTTCATGACCCATTGAGTTCACAGGAATATGCAAAAGTTTCGCAACCCTGCAGACTTCAGACTTTTTTTGGTGATTTGAATTGTCTAACCCTATATAATGCTTACTGAATCAATACCAGTAGAGAACAGAAAGCACAAGAAACATGGCAAAATATTAAGATAATTTTTTTCTTAATGTCATTTGTCACAAGAACACTAGAAACTACGAAAATATAACATCAATGGAGATTAGTGAATAGGTTATAAGTTACTTAGGTAACTATTTAGAGTTTTACATATGCATGTACATGTAGGGATATATAACCAAAAACATTTATAGCATAGATAAGTGTGTTAAACATTTAAATTATGAGACAAAGTAATAAGGTATTCATTATAAGCAAAATTAAAATCCTGTATGTTTTCATTGTAGGGAAATATATAGGGTGGAACATTAAAAAACTGGCAGAGAGAGTACTTTAATGAACATACACAATCCTTTCTCTATGTATGTACATTTATGCATTCATGTGATAAACCAGTGTGCTTATTTGACTATAATTTTGAACTAGGTCATTTGAATGAGCTTAAGTTTTGTTTTTATTTTCTCTTCATAACATTGTTTTGGTCCATAGTAGATACATAGCTGAAATATTCAGTAATAGTTTTGAACTAAAATAACTACATACCAACATTACATGATCATTGACATTACACGTCCTACAAGCTGAATGTATTTTTGCTTTCAAAATTACGTGCTAAAAGGAGAAGATAACATGGTAATTTAACTAGGGCAGTGGAAATGTATGGAACTTTCCTGGTCCATGTAAGGAAATATCCTTATTCCTGTATTGAGACTGATGATGATAGATAAATATGCTGATATACTGGATGTCCATAGCAAGATGGTGAGCTCACCATAGCTGCAATGTTTATACCAAAATCTGAATGTGGAAAAAAATCTGTTGAATTCCATAAAAGTTCAGCAGCCAAATTATTTTGAGGGAGATAGTAGGCATTTTTTAGAAACATACCCTTAAAAATCTACTGAACACTTTATCCTTGTCCCCACCTTTGTCCTTAATTAAGTATCTTTTATTTCAGCTGCATTTAAAAGCTAATGGTAACACAGAAATCAGAAAAGGGAATTTTCCCTTTATCTGGAACCTTTTTTAAGTCAAGTCTGATTAACTGATGAAGTAGGGAAGTTCTACGTTCTCTGTTCTATAAGAGAGTATAATGAAGCCATATTTAATATTATTAAATGGAAAATTTTGAATGAAAACTGGAACAAATGTGATATCAATATCCTCTTTATTTAATGATAATCAGCTTGCAAGAACACCTTTGATCCTCTTCTACTTTATCTAGTTCTTTCCACTTCACAGTGCCTTAACTCTGCATCAGTCTGTTAAATGAAAGATAGGTAGAGAGAGATCATTTTGTTACTACTTCCAGCATATCACCTCTGAAAATGATCTCTTATTTCTAGAAGTAGCCTTTTTTCCCCATCAAACTGAAACAAAAAGTCAAAGGGTTTTGTTTGTTTCTTTGTTTGTTTCTTTGTTTGTTTGCTTTGTTGTTGTTTTTTTTTACTTTGAGTGGAAAAAAATCTTACATGAATTTTAAAGCAAAGTCCTTATATTCCAGTGAAAGTATCTGTAAGCATTTACAAAGGAAAATTTATAAGATTTCCAAATACTTACTGCATAATCCTCTTCTGAGTGCCTTTCAAGATTAGGAGGCACCAAGTTGTTTTCAAAGATGCTCACCAAAAGGTTACATGCATAATTTAATTTCCCAGACTACATACTTGGGAGAATCTGACTGACTAGTGCTTAGCTGTTTTGAAGGTACGTCAAGTCCTTTCAGGCTAGCTTTCAGTATACAAACCTCTCACAGGAATGTCTGAAATGTTCATTGGCTATTTCCTACACATGGCCTTCTGGAAGCTGCTTTTCTCTCTGTGTTCCAGTTACTGAGTATCATATTATGTATTTCCCAAGGAACTAGATAGCTTTCACTTGAATACCACTGTGTTTCTGGTTTTTCATATAAGGTTCATACTACAATATGGGGTTCCCTTTATTACATGATATAGATTTCAGCTATTTATTTTGCATATAAAGAATTTCAAAAGGGAAATACTACTTGCACAATATCAGAGGAGTGAGAAATAAACACTCTTGGAGCTTTTACTTTGTTAATAAGTCTTTCTGAGTATCACTCCTTCTATATCTGGGATCTAATTAACAGTGAGCAAGCTTTTATTCAGGATGCCTGCTTATATTAACATCTTTCACTGCTTACAAACAGCTTCGGAAACCTTACTAATTATTAAGCATCTATAGCTGCTTTGGTGCTGGACTGTTTCATGATCAGTATATGATTATTTGAAAAAGACTGTACTTTGAACAATATTTTTTTCTTTTCATGTGAACACTTTGTAGACCAACAATTTCAGAACTTGGCTTCAAAACACTACAGCTCCTTTTCTCTGTCTCTAGGATGTGGGGATGATATATTTCAATATATTTCTAAAAGAAGAAGAACAAACACATTATTTAAAGTACCGTCTTGTAAACTCATTCTCCACTTGTGGTCTCTGTTTTCATTGTTTTAATTTACTTACCTTGAAATAGGTATTCTCCACCCTTACAAAATGTGAAAAAAATCTCTATTGATTACATCTGTAGTCAATATCTTCAGGTTCATTTTCTGGTTTACACTTATCAGAGGCCAAAAATATCAGATAGAAAACAATGCTATATTTAGAAGGGAGAAAGAAAAAAAAAAAAGGTAGTAAGATAATATTAAATGTATTATCTATTATCCCCTGGGCTGATGACTCATCGGGTAGTTTCAATTTAAAAGCAGATTTCCAAATGAAACAAAAGTTCTTGCTCAAGGGACTGTTGATTAATTAGGCATCAGACATAAAATTCATATAACAGGTTTGGGAGCAAGAACCAGAACTGGAGCTGCTTTGCTGACTCCATAGGGCCTCACTTTCACAAGGAAGGAAAGCAAATTTCCCAGCCTCACGGTAGCCATCATCTACTTATTCAAAGTAATCTCTAGGAACATATATATTTGAATGCCCTTAAAAAAAGGAAGGTACTGAACCTTGTTCTCACACTTCTTGCGTGAATGCTTTAATAAGTAGACTATTATATCCTGAGTGGATGAGAGCATCATTCCTGAGCATTATGTGACTCCTGTGAGCCATGCATTTTGAAGTCACTACTGCCCTGAATGTTTCCTGATTCCTACCTATAGATACTTTTGGGAAACTGCTGAATGTGCTAACTTCTGATGGTCCCCCTAGTCAGTGTTCACAGAATCACAGATTAGTAGGGGTTGGAAGGGACCTCTAGAGATCATCTAGTCCAACCCTCCTGCTAAAGCAGGATCACCTAGAGCAGGTTGCACAGGATGGCATCCAGGCAGGTTTTGAATATCTCCAGAGAAGGAGACTCCACAGCCTCTCTGGGCAGCCTGTTCCAGTGCTCGGTCACCCTCAAAGTAAAGAAATTTTTCCTCATATTGAGATGGAACTTCTATGTACCATTTTGTGCCCATTACCCCTTGTCCTGTTGCTGGGTACCACTGAAAAGAGTCTGGTCCCTTCCTCTAGACATCCACCCTTTAGATATTTATAAGTGTTGATGAGATCCCCTTTCAGTCTTCTCTTCTCCAGACTAAACAGACCCAGCGCTCTCAACCTTTCCTCATAAGAGAGATGCTCCAGTCCCCTAATCATCCTCGTAGCCCTACATTGGACTCTCTCCAGTAGTTCCCTGTCTTTCACCAACTGTGGAGTCCAGAACTGGACATAGTACTCTGGGTGTGGCCTCACCAGGGCTGAGTAGAGGGGAGAATAACCTCCCTCGACCTGCTGGCCATGCTCTTAGTGAACCCAGTAGCTTTGGATTCAGGTATGTGTTGATGCTATTTATAAAATCGTATATGACCAGCTTTGGAGACCTGATCATGCTCCAAGGTCCAGGCTGAGCATTGTTATTAAGGAAAGTATCTAGTTTTTTTCTAAGGATGAAAATATGTAGAACCTGAATAACATTTACAAGCAATTATAACTTTTAAAGTAGGTCAAGATTTCAGACTAAAGCTTTTTGACTGTTCTTAGTTTTAAAAGGTATAAAATTTTACAGTTTTGGTTAATATTAGCTGAAGATCTATTTATAATTGGTTTATGCAGTGCAGTGCTGCTATAACAGCTGGTAATATTGTACTGTGTGTATATAATATAATGTTAAGTTACACAGGCTATTTTTACCATTGAAGCCCTGTAACTGAATATAGTCAATACTCAGATAAGATCTATTTTTCCCTTATGACTTTAACACATTGATTGTATGAGACAATTATAGCTTATATTTAAAATGTTTCAGCATCAGAAACCAAAGCATAGATTTAAAAAATTTAGTAAAGATAGTGACATTTCTCTTGGCTTCATTTGCCTCCTGTGCATGGCAGTGCAATGGGACTTCTGGCTGCTTGTGTGGCCTTTGGACAGAAATGAGAAGGTGGTTGGGTTGGAATTGAGTGAATGACATGATGGATGCTGATATAGTTTGCCTGTTTAACATGGCAGCCATTGCAAGCTTCCTTTTCAGTTTTCATTTACAGTGGCTTCCAAATTGCTACTGTTATCAGGCAATAGGTTGATCAGCAGTTTTTAGGCGGTAAGAAGTCTGTGTCTATTTCTTCATAATGTAAAGATGACAGTTTGCTTCGTAGGCCTTCTCACTTGTTAATTTTATATCCCAGAGGTCCTGGGATGGTAATCATCTAATCTATTGTAGGCTGCCATTTTATCTGGAGTTAGGAAAGACTCTGTTGCACTTCTTTTATATCAGTAAGCTTTTGCACCTGGAATTCTATTGGTTGGAGAATCTAAATTCTCATCTCATGTGGCTTCAATTTCCTCTTAATATTTTGATCTTTGAAATTATGAAGGAGACTGTATCAACATTTTAGCTCCCAGATGGTGAGACCGACATCACAACAAACTTCCAGAGAGCTGTTAGTAAGGTGGCTTGGATATCATTCTTTAATCTCGAGTTTGTAACTGGAACTACCTATGTCACATCAGATTTTCATGTCTCTGACTAGCAGTACACATTGACTTCTCCCAGCTAGGTAGTAATCCTTAATGATGTTGTACCTTCTGTGTTTATCCATATTATAATATCCACATTCAATATTTTCATCTCTGGACCAAAAATATTCATTCAAAGGTAAAATTTAATTTAAAAGATTAAATCCAGCTTGTGAATTTCCATTGTCTTTATCAATATCAGATGAAAGATTGTAAATACATATTCTTTATTTGCTGGTTACATTTTACAATTATTTATGATTTAAATTAATTACCAATTATTAATACTTATCATAGCATACCTCCAATTAGATACCTCTTTTCTAAAGCAAGTAGTCTTGCTCTGTTTTGTCCGTCCTTAGATGGGAGGCTTTTTACAATTCTGAATTTTCCTAATGACTTTCTCTTTACTTTTTAGTTCTCATGACTCCACTTGAGAGGGTTACAAGAGAATTGCCACAGCATTTAAGACTGTATTGAGAATTTAAACAATGGCAAAATAAAGATTTCTATTTTATTCTTAATTTATCTTTCTAATGATTCCTAATTATTCTCTTGACCTTCTGCATTACAGTGAACAATAGGCTGCTATTTTCAAAGAATTGTTTGAGATGATTCCACAGTCTTTTTTCCCAAGTGGGAATAGCTAATTTATAGCCCACCACCCTGTACATAGAGTTAGGATTCTTTTGCCTATATACAATACTTTGAAGCTACTATCACAGTTTTATATGACATTTTATGTCACAATCACTCCGTGAACTTATGCTCAAGAGCTCAAGATGTTTCTGGTTGGCTAATAGTAACTGTTCTTCACCTTTTTCTAACACTTTTCATTAAAATGCTTTAAAATGGTATTTATATAAGGAATCTGTTCTCCAAAATACTGATTTATCAATACCATGTCACTTTCCTATCTTCTTAATTTTTTCTTGAATAAAATTATTTTACTGAACACATAGAAAATTATATAGAAGATTTGTTAGCATTCTTATTTTGCAAACTAACAAATGACAATCAGCTGAAGTCACTAGACTAACCACAAGCCAGTAACAGAGCAACTTTACACATAAGATTAGTTCATATTCTTTCCCCAGTAAAATGTAGTACTAAATCCATGCAGGATTATTGTTCTCAGTAAGGTCAAGAGGTAACTTCTGTTCTTAAATGCATGGCACACACTATTAATTTAAAGCAATGTGCTTCAGCATTAGATAAAACTGGTAAAACATTGTGTAGGACTTTTCAAAAATAAAAAAAAACTTTTCTTTTTAAAATACAAATAAACAAACATCTGCATGTATGTTAATAAACAACTTTATCAGATTATATTAGAGATATTTTGTGAAATATCTCATTTATTTAATATAGTATTATGGCACAGGTCTGCTGATGACTTTTGATTAGTATTGACTGGTTGCTTAAATGAAAAACCCAGTAATGTTAGGACATCTGACGTATTGCATAAAAATGCTGGAAAAAATGCTAAAAAACTTCCAAAGTCACTGATGAGAGAGGCTGTTGTCACACAGGCAAATAAAGAGGCTACAAATACTCTAATCACTGTATATTTGAGAGTGATATCAACATTTTAATAGATATAAAATTATCTCTTTCTTTCACTTAATCTTATATCTTTCTTCTTTAAAATATTGTATAGAAAATGCAATGTAAAAAATTCACTTGAAAGAATTATATGTGAGTTGGGAAGTTTATGTACTGAATATGTATTTGCACATTAGGTACATTGTCAAGAAGAAAGATTTCACCTGGGGGTAAATGAATTTTAATTAGCTAATGTTTGGAAAGCAGATGTTAAGATTGGAACTATATAACAGTCCCTTGATTTAGATATCTTTTCGTTGAGTGAACTTATTTGTTCTTATACATAAACTATCACAACAGTACTTTAATATATCATTACATTTAAAAAGTAAACAGAAAATCAAACAATTAATAACTCAGGTGGCAATGAATTATATAACCCACTTGTCAAAGGTAGGTTGATTAAAGAGAAAGTCTACCATGGATTTTAGCACTCAGTATCTGTAGATGTTACTCTTCTTTCAACTTTTGCTTCACTGAAGATCTTGCAGAGTTGCAGCCTTCTTGACGTTCTTACCCTCTTACCTAGCTCCTCCACCTTGACTTCATACTCCAAAATACTAAAGACTAATACATGTCACATTTGTAAAAGTATGAGAAATTTCTGGAATCTGTGAAGCATAGTTCAGCAGGAGAGATCTGACCTCAGAACCCACTGCAATAAAATTCCTCTCTGCACTCTGCTCAGATCTCCTCCTTGCCACGTAATCTGACTCAATGGTAAAAGACTGTGAGAGGTGACAGAGATAACTGAGAAAGTGTTTCTGGGTTTCAGTCAGATGAAAAACTAAAACGTAGTAGAGGTGGAAAGGAAAGGTAATTTGGGTAAATACTAATGTCTACACATATGAGCTACTTTGAATTACAGTAGGTTTTGTGTCTGATGACAGTGATTAACTATAGTAATTAGCATGGATATTGATGTCATGAATATCAGAAGAAAATAATTTTGAAAATTAGAGCTTGTGATTATTATTTGTATAAGTAATAACATTTACAAAGTCTAAGTATAATTAGTGCACTAAGTTATAGATTGACCAATGTGTTCTGTTTTGTTGTAAAGGTATTCTTCCACAAGCCACACTATTTGGGATGGCAAGGTTAGGTGGGATGGCAAGGTTAGGTTAGTGGTTGGACTAGATGATCTTAAAGGTCTTTTCCAACCTAGATGATTCTATGATTCTATGATTCTATGATTACTTCAAAGAATTTCTTTGGGAGGTGGGAAAGCAGAAAGGAAAGTAGTTAAATGAAATGTGGACTTCCTATTTTATTTTTACAATTCCAGGAAGAGGTGGGTTGAAGAAGCATAGGAACATCATTAATATTGCATGCACTGTAAACTGAAAGATGAAAAAAACAATTCAGATTAAAGACCATATCAGTGTGATTTCTTTGTATCAGAGCTTGTGCAGTGAAACTCAGATTTATTATCTTTGATATTTTGAGGTTGGCAATACAGGTAGTTCCTCATAAAGCATCTGAAAGTACCTCACAGATGTCATTCAATGCAGAATTGGGAAGGATGGAGAGATACCTTCCTATGTCTTCATTATTAACACCAGCTACAGTGGTATAACAAATGCAGTAGGACACTATGGTATCCTATTCCTCATCAACACTAGTTGACATGGACCTGAAAGGCATCTTCTAAATTGGTTTTTGCCCTCCTTTTAAATGAATAGTCATAAAGCTGAAAATAGTAGTGGTCACTTGGAGGATAATAATTATTGCTGGTGCCATGTCCATAGACTGGAATAAGAACAGAGATATTTCATGCTCACTTATGCAAGGAGTGGCTGCCTCATTCTGTTTTAACCTGTCTGGGATCAGGTTGATTTGAAAAGGAAGTTCAATAGTTGCTTCTATTACACTGAGGATGTTCTTCTCTCAAGGACTATAGAGGTGAAGCTGCTCTCAAGATAAATTGTCATATGGAACAATTCTATTTCTATCACAGATAGTAGAATTTACTTTTAATATGAGATAAATTGATTCTCTAGAAACTGTATCTGTTAAATATATTGTATTCATAATGTCTGTTAATTAAAAAGTATTCCATATACATAAAAATAGAAATGGAAAAGAACTCTAATGACTTCTCATTTAGGGTAAAAGATAGCTTCATAAGATTTTTTTTCTTTTATTCTGTTGCACATTGGAGTAACGTTGTCTGTAGTCATCTGCAGATTATTTGTGGGTTTTGCCATTTTTTCAACCCCCAGCTTTTTAAATGTAAAATAATTAGTATCTTCGTAACACAAATACTTAGACTTGAAGGCATGTTGCTTAATTGTTAACTATCATAGTGCAAAAGAAAACTGACGTGAAGTTTTCCTGTATTAATGTTTCCACAGATTTTGATTCATATAGTGACTGATTGATATATTTTTTGACTATGGTGGCTTTCATTTTCACAAAGATCTAACTTCTAAACAGATAAGAAAGACTCTGATGTTAAATGCAACAGTGTATGATTTCACTGTAAATAATAATTATTTCAAAATAGATTTGATCATTTGCTTTGAAATCAGCCTTAGCTGTTAGAGTATTCAGTAACCTCTCATCTTCCTAAATTTAAACTTAAATTCCCTGAAGTCTAGAAATATAGGCATGTTGTGCTAATTAATAGTATGTTGTCACTAGTGAAGTCACTGTTGTTTGTGGGATATTAAATTCACAGCTGACAAATAAGGTTGTTGGCATTACACATATGATTATTCAACCTGACATATATGTGTATTCAGACTATAATATAAGGGATAATGTGGGTTGATTGTGCAGATGA
>VXBL01008331.1:590454-602626 GCA_013400195.1 Aramus guarauna | reverse complement strand
AAAAAGAAAAGAACCAAGGCAGTAGTTGAAGAAAGTGTTCTATATTGTGTATATTTTGATACTATACCATGAAAACCTCTGAAATAAACATGAAATGCAGGGCTTTCTCCTTTTGTAATCTTCATTAACAGTGGACTGCTTTCCAGAAAACAGTGATATCATACAAGATGAGAGAATGGAAATTATCATAATTTCTGATCATCTGCAAAAGAAGAATTTTTCTAATTCTAAAGAAAAAGGAGATTTTTTTGTGCAATTGTGTTTTCAACAGATTTCTAGATAAACCAGATTATTTTGCTATAAGCAACACAATATACACAAATATATGTTACATTACTAATACAAGACATCCACTATTATTTTGAGATTTGAGATTTCAAACAGCTTTTGTAAAGAAGACCTTCATCATTTTATTTCTACAAATAGTGATGAAAGTTGGAAACTGTTCATTTTTATAACACTGAAATAATATAATTCAATGACTTAAAAATAGATAAAACAAGATGAAAGTAGACAATAGACAAAATAAATCCAATGTCTTCACGTTATTAGAAGTGACAAAGAAATAAACAGCCATTTGTTACAAATAATCTAGGGACCTGTTAGAAAAGCTTAGCACATAAAATGACATTTTCTACTGTTTCTGTGTTGGTAAACAGATCTACTGCATATTGCCAGTAACATTTGCATTTACCTAAAGCACTCTGAAGAAAAGCATCCAAAGCTTTAAATGTTTGTTTCTTATATTTCTTAACCAAGGTGGAGAACATTGCGTGTGAAATTCGCAACCACCTTAAACATCTTTGTACATTTGTATTATCTGGTATGAATATAGTGTTCATAAGCTTTCAGTATTTGTGTTAAATAGTCGAAGATCAATGCATCATTTAATTAGTAATGTAATATGTTAGGAGGACCACAAAGAAGTTGGATAATTCAATGATATTTGTAGATGGACAGACATAGTGACATGTTGGCTGGGGGGGAGGGGGTAAGTTTTGTGTGTTGACTTCCCCTCTGCCCCTTTTTTTTTAACAGAATTTAACTCCTATTCTAGAAATAAAAGGTATAGATCAGAAAACAATAATAATTAAAAAATAAATAAATAAAAGAGCTGTGCATTATGGAGGACTATGTTTTGCAAAATCAAATCCATTTGTTTCAACTTTTCATATAACCAAACCATACCAATAACTTTGCCTAATCAGTATTAATCATGATTACAGAATTTACTTCAGATTATTGAAAATAATTACATAAGTGCATGAATGATTGTACTAATTTTTATTGCAAAGATATTACTCATAAAATATTTAATCCAATAAAACTGTTTGCTAAAAATCATGGAACATGCACTGAAAGCGTGGCAACCTAATAAATATCTGATTAAGGTCTCATTATAAGCAAGGAACATTTGACATAAGTGAAGCATACTCTGAAATTATATTTGGTTACCTTTATTTTCTTTGCACCTACTAAAGGCATAAACTTTCCATCCCTCCTATAAATTGGAACCATCTTATGCTAATGTAAAATATAAAATAGCATTATCAGAAAAGATAGCATACTATAGAAACTAGTATTCACTTAAGTGTAAAAAATTTAAATATTTTACCATCTTCAAATAGTGAAATTTCTTCTGTATTATAGTTCTTATTATTCCATTCACAAGCACAAAATTTCTAATGAGATCTTTGGCCTAGGTGAGGTTACCTGTACTCATAAATGAGATAAAGATCTTATTCAAACCTTTTTCTTCTGGAAGATGAGACCTCTTTGTGGGTCTTCAGTGTAAGCTCTAGCTTGATTTAAAACAGTTTAAAGTGTGTGGAAAAATAACATGGAAGAAAAAATTCTGAAAACAATCTCCTCACAAAGAAGTAAAAGTCTCATTATCCTTCATGGTTGTTAACAATTTCCTCCTGTTTTGAGAACATTGCTGGGATTCTTAATAACCAAATATATATTACAGTCTGGAAAGGAGCATATAAAATGGGGAAATACAATGGAAAACATTAATTTTTAGCCTGTCTAAACAAAGGGATAGTTTTAAGCCAACAATTGTGGCTTTTCCAAACAAAGCATCAAGTAGGTTTTGAGGGTTTTTTTCTTATATATAAGCATTGTTTTACTTAAATAAATATGCAGAAATATATAGAGATCAAATAGCAGTAATTCCATTAACAATCTGCAATTTTCATTCTGTTAGCCTTTTAGGCCTTGTTCAAAAATTTTATACTTTGCAGCAGGCTTTTGAAATTTTTCAGGAAAAGAGGCTCTTGGGTTAAACTGGTGCCTTTTCTTATCCCCAGAGAACTCCGTTCAGCTTTTGCCAAGCTAGAAAATCGCCCTTCCTGGAATGGAATGGAATGGAATGGAATGGAATGGAATGGAATGGAATGGAATAAGCTTAGTTCAATTGGAAGGAACCTACAACAATCATTTAGACCAACAACCTGGCCACTTCAGGGCTGACCAGAAGTTAAAGCATATTATTAAAGGCATTGTTCAAATGCCTCTTAAACACTTAAAGGCTTAGGTCATTGACCACCTGTCTAGAAAGCCTGTTCCAGTGTTTGAACACCCACTCATTAAATATATGCTTCCTAACATCCAGTCTGTACCTCCCTTGATGCAGGTTTGAACCATTCCCATGTATCCCTAGCACAGGGAGAAGAACTCAGCATGTTGCTCTCCATCTCTTCAGGAAGCTGTAAAGAGCAATGAGGTCACCCCTCAGCCTTCTTTTCTCCACACTAAACAAGCCCAAAGTCCTCAGCCACTCCTCATAGGACATTCCTTCCAGCCCTTTCACCAGCTTTGTTGCCCTCCTCTGGATGCAGTCAAGGACCTTCACATCCTTCTGAAAGTGTTGGGCCCAGAACTGTACACGGTACTTGAAATGAGTCCACACCAACATTGAATGCAGTAGGATAATCACCTTTTTTTGACCATCTAGTTATGCTGTGTTTGATGCACCCCACGATATGGTTTGCCCTCTTGGCTGCCAGGGCCAAGACTCCTACTGAGCTCCAAGACACTGCTGACTCCTACTGAGTCTGCTGTTGACCAGGACTCACAGATCCCTTTCTGCAGGGCTGCTCTCCAGCCACTCCTCTCCCAGTTTCGACTTGTGCCCAGTGTTATGCTGTCCTAGGTGCAGAATCCAGTGTTTCAACTTGTTAAATTTCACCCCATTAATCATTGCTCAATGCTACAATCTATCTAGATTCTTCTGCAAGGCCTCTTGTCCATCAAGAGAGTCAACAGCACCTTCCAGATAGTTGACAAATACATTGAACGGAACTGGCCCTAGAATTGAACCCTGAGGAATACTGCTGGTGACTGGTCTCCAGCCAGATACAGCCCCATTCACTGCAACCCTTTGAGCTCTGCCATTCAGCCAACTCTTCACCCATTGTACTGTGAACCTGCTCTTCCCACAGTTGGGCAACTTGTCCAGAAGCATGCTGTGAGGGACAGTATTGAAAGCCTTATTAAAACCCAGAAAAACTACATTCACCACCTTCCCTTCATCTAGTAGGTAGGTGACCTAATCATAGAAGGATATCAAATTACTTGAACAGGATTTTCCTTTTGTGAGCCCATGCTGACTATGCCTGATGGCTGCATTGTTCTTTAAATACCCTTCAACAGTAACCAGTATAATCTTCTCCATATTTTTTCCAGGAACTGAGGTTAGATTAACAGGTCTGTATTTTCCTGGGTCTTCTCTCACATCCTTTTTGTAGACTAGAATAACATTGACTAGGTTCCAGTCAGTGGGAACCTCCCCAGACTCCCAAGGCCTTTGCTAGGTGATCAAGAGAGGTCCTGCTGTAACATCCACTAGCTCCTTCAGTACTCTCGGATGAATCCTCTCAAGCCCCATGGACTTGTAAACATTCAGCTGATACAGCCAGGATCACTGATACAATTTCAGTATCCACAAATGGAAAGTCACTGTTTCCACACTTGTGGTCCTCGGACTCAGATGACCGGGTAGCCCAAGGTCTAAGTGAGTCAAAAAAAACATTTAATGCCTCTGTTTTTTCTTCATCTCTATTAGTCAGATGATAATCTCCAACAAGTGCTGGTCTAATGTATTATTAAATCTCTGCTTGCCATTAACGTACTTAAAAAAACATTTCTTGTTGTATGACGCAACACTGACCAGTTTCAACATGAACTGAGTTTGGCCTTTCATGTCTTCTCCCTGCATATACAAACCAGAACTCTGTAATCTTCCTGAGAAGCCTGACCTCCTTCCAGAGATCGTACTGTTACTGTTAAAGTTTTACTGTAAACATGTCTTTATACGTCAGTTAAATTTTTCCCTGATTTTTAAGTGTTTTACTTAACAAATCAATTTCCTCTTAACAATGTTATACAGTATTAGTGAATACAGATAATATTTTTAAATTATAATTTTGTACTCACTTCTAAGGTGGAGTATCATAAAGTATTATAAAATTTTGCTAAACTGGTAAAATTCTCTCTAGCAAGGAGTAATGGAAGAGGGGGAAACTTATTTATCATTGTTTATAATATCATCTTCTCCCCTAGAAAGCTAATACAAGGAAAGATAAAAGATGAAAAGAAATCCTCTTCTTTGCTAGTCTTCATATATGCAAATTAGTAAGGCCAGATGGTACTGAATGAGTGCCTTTGTCTAATATGCCTGCAGCATTTAATTTACTCCTCATGCATCACTTTGGTCTACATTGTCCATGTACCCTTCTGCTTTAGGACCAGTGCTGACAGATCCAGTTCTAGAAAAAGCATAAAAAGGCTTGTTGCTTTTTGAGTTTCAGTGTGTCCAGAAGTTCAACGCTGTTTCATAGTTCTGTGCCAGCTATTGCATCCTTCCAGGGACTCTAGTTCATTCAATTGCCTAATAGACTGTCAAATGTATAGAATAAGAAACAATCTCAATCTGCTTTAATGCATCCATCAAAGGTAGTTTAGACATTGCTTGAGGTACAAGTGCAATATTACCATATCTTTACATGGCCTCAAAACAGGATGTTTCTGTAGAAAGTTTAATCTTTTCACTTTCTAGACGTACTGAGTATAACAAAGTCATCACTGAATATACTTGACTAACCTATGCATCATGATCTATTTTTTCCCCTCTCTATCAGATTGCTCCTATAGCCAATAGAGTTCGGTAATTTTTCTGTTGCCAACATGTAGACTTCTGGTGTCCTTTGAGATGTTGCCTAGGTTGCCTGATTGGCTTGTAGCTGCCAATCCAGAGCTATCCATGAATACAGTATAGATGTCTAATATCCCAGGTTTTCATATAGGACACTAATGCCTACATGCAGGCACCTGAATTCAGCCCTTGGTCTCCTCAGTTCATGTTGATGAGAAGAAAACCTCAGATATGCTCAATATTCTGCAGATATTTCTTTTAAACAATGTTATTATACATTACAAAATTAGTCATAGCTATTCTGAAGTAAAGGACAGCTTGGAGAATGTGGCACTCCACTATTATCATGTGCAATGTTTTGAATTCCTAAATTTAACTTAATGCCATTTCATATTTTGAATACTAATTGCTTATGTTTTCTTAAAAGATATCTGTATTTAGTTTTATTTACACAAATATATGATCAATAAATCAAAACACTTAGATACATAAATTCTATAATTATAGTTGCTTGCATCGAAAATAGTACAATTGATAGTGAAAGTATAGGAGTTGATTTAAGATGCACTTGAACATGTTGATTAGAAGGTAAATTTGCAGTCAAAATATTACCTTGGACTTAATTTATTTAAAGTAGATGAAATAGTAAGATTCATCTATCATTATACCAACTAAGTTTAGGAACCAAAAGAGCTTTTAAATGTGTTCCAATTTCTTAAATGTTAAAAATGGAAGCATGTTTTGTCTGTGTCTAAGTCACTGTTTTCATAACCTTGCTTGTCTATAGACATTATAATAAACCTGCTAATGCAACACATTTATTATTTATTTGGCCCCATAGAGGTAGTTTAAGTCTCTTAGCATTAAACATTTCAAATGAGATATTTTATCAAAATTAATTTTATTTTTCTACTGCATCCTAATTATTTAAAGGAACCATGTAATGTACTCCAAATAACAATGACTAGAAAAACAAATATCTGAAAAATAAGTTGTTATTATTAGTTTAAGTTTCCTAGTTGTTAGAATTTGTTATAGAAGAGGCATATACTTGTCAGTAAACGTACTATAAAGCTTATGTAGTTTGACTTTTGATATGATGCAGGGAGGTACATATTAACTTATTGAAAACAAATATAGGTTATAAAATATCTACTTTTAAAATGTAATGTGTGGAAGTCATTGTTAACTATTGCAAGCCCCACAAGTAGCACAGACTTTTTTTGTTTCTGTCCAAAGAAATTACATGATAGTTTTAAAGACACAACCAAGTATTTCAGATTCAATTCTGGAAGTTGTGAGATATATTATATATTATCTTTGAGGAAATGAGAAATAACATGTTGTATTAATAAAGAAGAGGAGTTGGACCCTCCAATAATCTACCTAACATTCTCAGCCAGGTTTTATAAGATGAACTAGGGGACTAATTTCCCACTACCTGTCATATATCTCCTGCCACCCTTAATCTGAACTTTCTAAAAGTACTGAGCAGTTTGTAGTGAGAACACCTTCTTGGTTTTGCTCTTCGTTAGAGTTTTACATGTTCAAAGTGCTTTAGATGTACTTTCTGTATGATTGTTTCTCCCAGTAGCTGAAAATGCCACTATACTTCCACAAAGAGGGAGAAGTTGAGCATCTTTCATAGGAAATGAAGAACTTCTGTAAAAAAAGATTTTGAAAGGCAAACCTCCTGTTTGATTCCATACATACCACCACAGGAACATATTCCTTGACTATTTTCAGCATATAAGCATTAAAAAGTGACTTAGACAACATGAAAAAAAAAAAAGCACAACTTTTAGATTAAATTCTAACTGTAATTTGTTTTTAAAAAAATGGATGTGTTTGCAAAGGGAAGAGTTTGCTAGACTTGCTTTTATTTTTATGGGCTATTATAGCAAATGCATAAAATAACATAATATTTTGGGCTTATTAAAAAGATTTGCATAAAAAAATGTTATTATATGGCATAAATGACTAACCTGTTTCTGAGGAAGCACAAGGGAGCTATTTTATTTTTTTTTAGTCTAGCTAGATTTCAAATGAAATTAATTGCTTTTAAAAAAAATATATTTAAGTACATTTCATGCCTCTTAACAGAAGCTAAGTATTAAATGGTTTTTAGCATTGTTCAAAAGTAAATTAATTTTTTTAAAATGTGATTATTTACCTTATTATAAATCAGGTACTACATCTACAATGAATAGACAAATGAATTCCATTACATACCTGTTTAATAAGTTATTATGCTGATTCTACTAGAATCTAGACATAATTTCAACTAATACATTACCTTAATGTTTATAGATTTTTCATTATTGTATTGACTGCGTGTTCAGTACCCTATCATGAAATCTACATTCTGAAAAGCAAAATTATGTTACTTTTCTGTCTGGATGGTGAATACTGAATTCTTTTAGTATACTCACACTATTTTGGAAAAGACCAGTAGCAACATGAATATAACTTTGATCCTTTACTTTTCACTGGCCATTGCAAAATAAAGCATATTTTTTGTCACTAGAAATAAAACAGAGATACTGTATGTTCCTTTTCTGCACACACTAAATTGTTTAATGTTTTAACTATTATTCTTCTTTATCATTAATAAATAAAGCTTTCAGATTTGTTTCTTATCTACACATTCAAATAATAGATTAGTATATCTGTGCTTTCACAAAAATAATATTCATTATTTTCAAGTTCATTTCAAGTTCTGGCTTTGATTTATATGCAGATTTCCTGAAGATCTTTTTCTATGCATAAGAGATGCACCATGGAGTCAATGCCAATAGTTTTCCCATTATTTCCTTGATGTACTGCAGTTAAATGTATGTACTGAACGCTTATCATGCCTCTAAGTAGAGACAGCAAAAACTAGACTTTTCTAAATGCAAAAGCTCTGTTGTTTTCCAAAATTCATCCACTAATGTCAGTTTTGTTTGGTTTTCTTTTATTAAAATCAGTATATATATTCATCAAAGTTTCAAGAAACTTTTTTCCATTCTAAAGAATGAGATTCCAGTAATGTTCTAAACATGCTAGTCACCTGCGACAAAAAAAAAAACAAAACAAAAAAAACAAAAAAAAAAACAAACCACACACACACACACAAAAAAACCCACACAAAAAAAACATACAAATGGAAAAGAAAGTAATCTTCATGAGAAAGGTAACAAATAACAGTACTTATAGTTAAAAAATAAAGCTATTTTGTTATTCCCTAAATTAAATGCAGTTCATCATTCTGGTATCTAGGCAAACAACAGCAAGTAGTTTTTGACTGAAAAAATCTTTCACTTTTCTGCTACATAGTTCTTGGATTTGTGTTAAGACAAGACCTATGAATATCGAGCAGCTTTCTATTGTTTACTCTTACTCAAGTGCATTTTCTTTCCTTTAACTATCAAAACTAAATCTAGGACATGAAAAACAAGCTAGAAAAAAGCAATTTCTGTTTTAACGATTTCTATATTAACTCCACTGCTGTTATTGTTGGTATTAAGACAGATGAATACACATTTTATATGTGAATCCTAGAGGTTTAATACATAAAATGTACCCAAGTAAGTCTTTAAGTTAGACCAAATTCTTACTGTGTAATGACTGATTTTATAAATAAAGGTTTTAAGAAAGTTTGCAAGTTGTAGCAAGAGATTTAACTAGGTTTGCTTTTGTAATTAAAAAGGCTACCCATTCACTTCAAGAATCTTTTATCCATTCCCAAGGTAGTGCACAAAGCTCTGTGGTATAAGAAATCAATATGGAGCTTAATAGAGACAATGCCAATTGACTGAGTCACTAGAATCCTTAGCAGTTAGATGACCAAGGCTTTTAGTTATAAGGCTAATTTTAACTCTTGTGCTACTTGTGTCTGTATAAACTAATGCAGTATACGTAGGATTTATACTCATAGGGCATTTGTGATTTACAAGCCAAAATAACTGCCAAGAAACAACTATCTGAAAAAGAGAAAAAAAAGTACTGAAGTTGGAATCAAAATCTTTGTATTATATCACTGTTTTTCAGATCATGTCCCATTCTCTGATAGCATAAAATAATGCTTCAAAAATTCCTTTTGCAACCTCACATTCAGTGTAGAAACTTAACTATAATCATGTCAGCACACTTACGTAAGAGGAGATAGATTCAATAATGACTCAAGTGAAATTCCTCTCAACTTCTGTGTCAAAGCACACTTAAAGTCTTTCAAGGTTTTGGGGGGAAAGAAAGTGAGACTTCCCAGTTTTGGTTTACAAACTTTTTGGTTCCTCTTTCGTCTGAGAATAAATACAATTTAAAAACATTCAAAAAGACCCACTCACCTACAATACTGCCACAAACCAATTGTTATATAAGAAATATTAGGGTCAAGCTTCTGTATAAGCTAAAGAAATTAGTATCTTTATTCTATAATTGAAATAAAATCCCAAAGCTTGAAAGGGTGTTAAAAGCTGCCTAAAGGGACAGTGGCCCATTGCAGGGGAGACTTACAGTACTGCATAGCTGAGATTCTCATTTTTCCCTCACTGTCAGTAATTCTCTGTAGCACAGTTGATCTTAATTCTGGAAAGCAGAGCTGAGAAAGTGAGTAAATGACACCAATCTTAAGCTCTTATCTTTTCCTGGCTTGGCAACCTGTGCTAAAAACTAGCCTGACAAACCGGGTAAAAAAGCTTCCAATTACCCAGACAAATCCAAAAGGACTGTTTTCAACTAATTCTGTCACAAAAGTCTTTTTGAGCCCACAACAAAAGAGCCTTGGTTTCTGAAATCTGTTTGGTTTGGTTTTTGTTTTGATGGGTGTGTTTGTTTGTTTTGGGGTTTTGTTTGTTTGTTTGTTTGTTTTTTACTGTAGGTTTTCCTACAGTATCTGTGAAGATTTAACTTGTCAGTAGACTCTTATTTTTTAGAAATTTTTACATGAGTGGCTACTAAATATCCAGGGTTCATATAATTTAGACCAATCCAAAATATGAAGTCGACTTTTAGATGCATGTGTATATACACATGTAAAGTTCATTAATTAATGTAGCAATGGATTAATTTTTGTGAGTGTTTATATATACAAACATTTTATTTATACACATGAACTATCTGGTGAGAATAGCTTTTTACAGTATATTGACCTCTATTACTTTACTGTTAGCTTTTGAGTCAGCATATGAACTACACTGTAAACATATTCCTCATGTCTTCAATGCTTCTAGGAAAAATTTCCTTAAATATCACTGTTCATAAGAGTAAGACTGATCCATTCCTTGTCCTCAAGTTACCACTACCATTCTTCATTTCTACTTGCTAACGTAGGTATTTTCTTTTTCCAGTTTGTTCTATGAGTTTTTCTGATGATATTATGAGTTTGAATATTTATAAAGTCACAAAATTTTACTTTTGTAAGAAATGAAATTACAAAAATTACTAATCAGTAAAGATTGAATTGTATCATCACTGCTTCTAATGAATCTGCTACTACAGATGCCAAGAGAACCAGTTTCTATGAGACCTCTAGCACAGTTGGACACTGTTCCGATGGCTAAACGTTGCACAGCTACAACCTACGTTGTCTCCTGCCTCAAAGGAAGAACACTCCCTACTCCTGAGCAGATCAGCAAGTACAGGACATTTCCAGGCTGGCCATTATGAAGCATCCCATGGTTTCTTTTTCTTCTCTTTCTGAAGAAAACATTTCTTCTAATCTGCTTCTCTATGAAGTTTTTTCCTTCTCCCCCACTACTTCTTTTTCTTTTGTCGTTTCTCTCTCAAGGATGATTGCTCTGTCTTGCTGCCAGAATTTGGTTTTCTTTATCTATTCTTTAACAGCACTTTCAGATCAACTCCATCTTCACTTACCTTCTAAGACTTAAGGTTCGATCTTCTGGGTTTTCCTGTATGAGTTCGCAACCTTTAACACCTGAAATAGATTAGGAACACTTCTTCTTTATACAGATTTAGTTTTAACAGAAAGTCATCTCTATAGGAGTAAAACACTGAAAAACTCAATTCAGTCACAGCAGATAAAAGAATTGGCTTTAGGAAAATTTGCTCAAAATAATTTTCTTTCCCCAAATAACAGAGCTCAGAAATTTCAGGTTAATTTTTACATGGCAGTTACTTAAACTTTGAGGAATATAAATGGCTGTTCATCACAGCTGTGCTGTGATCTCTGTTTCAGCGAGTTCCTGTCTGCAAAGTAGTGGGAATTAGGAGAATATTCTGAAAATGCATTTTTTTCCTAGATATCTAATTCTGCTCATTGCTGGAAATAGTATAGCATTTTTATGTTCATACAGTGATTAATGAATGACTGCTGTTTCTGAACATTTTAAAAAGGTAGTCGTACATTAAAGTTTTTCTTTTAAACTTTATATCAAGCTTCTCTTACTGTTGCTAAGCTATTTGCTGTCAGTACATTAACTTCTGGATTTTTTTTTTTGAACACTAAGGCATTTCTTATAAAAATGTTTAAATAGCTGTTAATAATTCCTGTAAATTTAAGTATAGGCATTTTATTTTTTCAATAATGAAAAAAATACTCCATATAGACTGAGATTAAAATTCTCAGATTCCATAATTAAAGAATATTTATTTTCTATGAGGCACTGAAAATGCATTCACCAGTCACCAGACACTTTTTCAGTTAGAATAGTCATAAATTAAAAGTGAATATTTGGAGATTTGCAAAAATTCTAAGTGTCTTGGTTTTGTATTAAAAAAAAAAAAAAAGTAATGCAGGTTAGCTAGGAACAATTTATTAGAAGAAAGAATATCTGTAGTAGCAAAGAAAGAAAATGTGTCTAGTATGACATGGAAACATTAAATACAGGCAAATTAATGTTGTGGGGGGGAGGGGACTACAGGGGTGGCTTCTGTGAGAAGCTGCTAGAAGCTTCCCCTGTGTCTGACAGAGCCAATGCCAGCCGGCTCCAGAATGGACCTGCCGCTGGCCAAGGCCAAGCCAATCAGCACCTCTGGGATAACACATTTAAGAAGAGAGAAAACAGTTAGAGC
>VXBL01008331.1:575568-585645 GCA_013400195.1 Aramus guarauna | reverse complement strand
TTTTTTTTTTTTTTTGCTTTGTGGTAGTATAGCCATTGACTCTAACTACAACAAAGCAGGAACAATAATTTTGAAAAATCACTTGTGAAGTACATTAGAAAAGAAACTGGAGACATTCTAGGTAGCAGAACAACAGTGGTTCTTACCTTCCCTTTTACTACTGTGTTAATTTGATAAATGTTTACTTATGGAAATGAGGATCTGATAAGCAGGAAAATCCAATTAGAGAAGAGAAATAATAAGTTCAGGAAATTTGGCCTCATATTATGCAACAGTTGTCAGCAGCATCTCTTGAGGGACAGCTGTTTTACATGTATTTTCCTCTTGTGAGTTATATCAACAGAAAACAGTTTTCAGGAAACACCTTGGTTGTTTATTAAGAAATAATAACAACTGAGGTATTTTTTTCAGTTTTCTTTAAAACGGTATTTTGCATGCCAGCAGGCATTTAATATTATCTTTTTATAGCTGGAATGTCAAGTGCTGTGGTTTTATCTACTTGTTTATGTTATTCAACACTGTTCTCATGAGGAACTTCATGTGGGAGCAAAAGTACAACTTCATAATGTTTAGATGCACAGATCACGCTTCAGGAGATTCAATTGTTAAATATCTGTGCCATATTGCATGATGTTTTCAAAGGAAAGATAAACACTTTGATGTTTTAAATGATCTGTGAACAAAATGAGATAAATAATTTAAAACCTCTTATACTCTTGTCTAAGAAATGTACCATAAATTTAAAACAATTTAATATGCAACAGGAAGAAAATTATCTTAACATTTGCAAATATATCCAAAATTAAAATGTTCAATGTATGACTATATGTAAAATACATACATTGGGAAAATATTTGTTCTTTCCACGATGTTTTACAATATTGTAAATCACACTTTTATTTTTTATTGAAAATCAGTAGGTGAGCAGTCAACTGTCAGCCATTATTATTCTCTGATACTGTTAACAGCCGAGAAAAGAAACGGAATTTTTTAAAACATTATTAGTTAAACAAAACATTTTGACCAATTTATGTACTGCGCAGCGTTGCCTGAAGCTACATTCTGGAGTACAGAGGACCTCAAGTATCTGTGCAGAGTTCATGTTAGATGGTTCAGTACACCTGTATTTCACAATCAGCAGAATTCTGGCTAACCCAAATTCCAAGAATATAGGAAGAGACCACTGTTGCCAATGGAGAGATACAAAAAATGAGACAGTTTTAATTAGCATAGCTTGCAGCTCTCATAATACAGCAGCTTGTCAAGTATTTTTAGATGACCCAGAAAAAATGGCTCTTCTTTGGGATAAGAAAGACGATAACAATATAGAATATAATATATTTTATCATTGCAGTTCTTTTTTAAGGAATAAGTCAAGCTATTTTTCTTCAGAAACTTCCGTTATTTCACCAACAGAAGTATCATTGTAGGTTACACTATGTACCTAGATAAGTAACCAGTGAAAAGAATAAAACCATCAGATTAAGGATGTATGTTCTATCAAAGCTGTGACAGGATCTACAGATACCTTCCTTGATTCCTTGCCAGTAGATAATACTCCTTAATTATGTATAAGTTCTTCCTAAAAGACATTCTTCTGGTGAGGTACTTATTCTACCAGAATTGCATGCTCATACAATAATGCAATTATTTATTATCAAAGCATAAATTATGCTGATGGTTTGCTCTACAAAATAGATTCTTTTAAAATTACTGTAATATTCTATTCTTATTTCTATCATTTTCTATGAAATATTGGGCAAAAGTGTGATGTGAGAAAAAAAAAACAACACCTCAATTCCCAATCTAAAATGTTTTATAGCTTATTCTCTTGTATTTTAAAGGTAAAATAAATATACTTTCTAATAAGGTTTATAAATATTGATCTCATCCAAAAAATGGTGGCTTGAAATATTACAGTCAGTCCATAAAAATAATGCATTTAAACATTTTCTTTATTCTCAAGGAGAGAATAAGGCAGAGAAATCTTCACGTACAATATTAAGTTAAGTATACATACACATGAAATAATAATTGTTACCCTTTTACTCAGAAATTGTACTATATTAAATAAGATATTCTAAGAAAGCTTTTGGTGAGATTTTCAAAGGAGGAAAGAATTAGGAGTCTGATGTTTAGTTAATTAAGCAGCTATAACTTGTTCAGCATCTTCAAACAATTCAGCTTTTCTGTTTAGCTGGATATTATTTTCTTATTTATCCTGGATTTTTTTATTCATGCTTTGCAAAAATTTATAGATCAAAAACTCAAACAACCCAAACCCTACAAGAATTGACATGTGCATTAGACTTTCCTCAGTATTTTCATTTGCTCTGGCTATTTTCAAGGGTCTCTTGCTATATATGAATTAATAAATATTTACAGTGTTGCTTTAACATCACAAATAGCTGAGAACAGGAAATATTTACATTTATGCTTTTATAGTGTATTTGAAAATACTTTGTTACTCACCTGTATAGTTGATACAAATTCACTGGAAATTAAAAAATAATACTAATTTATAAATAAGTTTTTTATTGTCTAAATCTTTTTTTCCAAAAGAAAATAGAACACAGTAACATGGATAGAAAAGGAAAGAAAAGAAAAACAAACAAACAAACAAAAAAACCCCAAAAAAAACCCAAACAAAACAAAACAAAAAAACCCAACATATTTATTTTGGACAGAGTACAACCGTTCTTTCACCAAAATGTTGTTTACTTTGATGTGACTAGAACTGCAACCATCTGCATATCATTTCATTGTTATTCATATATTTTATTTGATTTTACAGAAGTATAGCAAATTATTCCAGCTATGTAAAAAAGCTATAATAATTCCAGCACATTTCCATTATGAATCAGCTACTTGCTTTCTGCATAACCACTTCACAACTATATTAATATACCCTTACCATGTCTTCCACCATAAAGTATTGACACATATTTTTAGACCACAAATCTTAACTTCAGCATAACTTGGGTAGACTAGAAATGGTGGTCACTAGACACCAAAGGTAGATTTTTCAAACACATTATTGTCCAGTAAATGAGACTGCACTGCAGCCTTTGACATGAAGAAGAATAACTCCACTTATTTACTGGTGCTACATTCATTTAACTTGTGAATGAATGTCCCAGAATTCCACCACCAAATGGGCACAAGGCAGCAATTAACTGCATGTGTTTCATGCTCAAGGCTTAACACATGTACATAAATTGAAATGTGGCATAAATATTTGGGACCTCTCTTTCTCGATTCCTTGATGACTATATTGTGATTATCCCTAATGTACTACTTGAAATTTTTGTCCGACCACACTTTCAGCTTCCTTTGAGTATTCACTGTTCATTCTTTGCATTCAGTACTTAAAACTGAAGACTCTATTGTTGGCTTTGATGTTTTGATGACCAGGATCCAAGTGACCGCATATTTTAAAGTAGGAGAAAAAAATATATTTTGGAATTTATATTTTGGAGTGGGATACTCCAGTCCTGTATTAAACCTAAAAAAATGCAAAAATGATAGGATTTTTTAATATTAAAGAAATAAAATTTTGTAAAATCATTTACTTGTATTACCATGGTGTACATTCTTCTTCTGTATTGCCAATGAATTAGAAAAGTAAGTAGAATTCTCTGGCTACTAAGAGCCAAAAATGTACCCCAGAATTCCATGAAAACAAACTTTATTGCATTACTTGCATATCAGCAGTACAAATACCTGTGCTAAAGCCTCTTCCAGCCTACTTGGCAGCATATGATAAAGACATCTCAGGAAACTAGCTGAAAGATGGATTTTTTTTCTCTCTTGAAAAAGTCTTATGGAAATAAAAATTATATTTTTTATTGAATTTTATTTTTGAAACCAACTTTAAAATATAAGAAAAAAAATTATGAGGAAAAACATGGCTGAAAAAAATTGTTCTGAAATTGCTTGTTGTCCCCCAACCGTGAATAATCCAGTCTTGCCAGGAAACTGGCATCATTTTTAAAACTAACTATAGTTATGGACCTCTCAAAACTATCAGTTCACTGAATGCCAGAACTCTCAAAACATTGCACGCACAAAGTCAAAAAGCCCTTGCAGTACATGACAATAGGCAGAGTCCTGAAGACAACAAAGCTTTTCCAGGTGCTTGGACTCAGCTCTATGGAAAAATGGATTAGAAAATTACAGCTTTAATAATCAGCTTTAGTAATTTAGTTTCATGTTCTGGCGTACAGAAAATGGGACCTCTAAAATAGCAATGATACTTTAAGTCATCAAACAAAAACGTCATTTATTTTTTTCAAAGCAACAGAATATGCTGTCATTAGATGGGAGAAACAAAAGAAGTGTATGACCATGAATTTTAGCAGCTTTACCTACTATAAGCTAAAGGGAAAGAAAGAAAAACAAACAAACAAACAAAACCCCCACAAAACAGCCCAAAAAAACCCTTCAAAATATATTGTTGTAATAATAATAGTTTCTGGCAAAAGGATTAACGTATCAATGTATAGAAACAGAGAGAGAGAGAGAGGGAGGGAGATAGAGATAGATAGATAGATAGATAGATAGATAGATAGATAGATAGATAGATAAAATGAGGTAACCACAAACGTGTCTAGCTTAAAGAGCACAATGTATTTTACAATAGGAAATAACTGATATAATGAAACCAGCTTTTTCATTTAGGCTTTTGTGCACAGCTGCCTGATAGATGGAATGCAAAACCCATAGAGGATTTTAAGGAACAGAAGAAAAATATCCTAGGTCATTAAGTATTAAGGTAGCAAGCAAAACTCTACTAATCTTTTAAGCAAGGAACTCTGCCTTGGCCAAATAATGGATTTAATCTCTGTCTAACAATGTTGCTGATATTTGCCCAAGAAAGACCTACTAAACACACAAATAGCTAATAAAACTTCTCTGAATAAAGTAAACTATTAGTTTTGGTAATAGTTTGGTTATAAGTATTTAAAAATTACTTTGTGTATTATCTTAATTTTGGTCATGGAGTTCCTAAGAAAAGATGATGTAGGGAACTATCTACTGAGACAGAGTAGAGCCCCTGGGTTTAAGCTAATGTTCACTGCAGTGTTGAGCTCCTAAACTGGATTTCTATCAGTATCTTTGTTCAGGTTATGCAGCCCTTGTTGTCATCATGGCTTAGAGATTTTTTTTTGTAGTCTAGCCTTTAAACACCTAGACTGACATCAATATGTATAGTTTAAGCTCAGCATTGTCTATTTCACAGTATTTTCCTTTCAAGATTCTTGAAAAATGATCTTGCACCAGGTATTTCCATTTTCCTGCCACTCTTCCCACCCATGTTACCTTTGGACAAAAGTATTTTCTGAACTTTGACCGTGTACTTCTGCTTTACAAGGTTTGCATTGCTCTGGCCAGTGGGTTGAACTAGACAACTTCCTGAGGTTGTTCTTCAACCTAAATTATTCTATGTTTCTACGGAATTGTCAAATAGCTATTCAAGCAGGAAGCAGAACATCTCTGCAAAGTTCTGAATACTTGATTTAATGTGCACATTGTACTTATCAAGTAATAGAACATTAGAGTCTTGGCTAGACCAAGACATAGAAAAATAACGTATCAAAGACTTACAGCAGTAATAATAAAAAAAATTCCTATTCCCAAATCCAACTAACCAGCTAAATAAATGTGCTCTTTACAACTGCCCATAGCAATGTAAGACTTTGGTGCACAATGCTTATTGCACAACACACATACAAGCCCTATTGGTTCTCCAAGAACAAAGAGGACGAGCTAAGCTGATGCATCACATCTGAAGATCCTTGGAAGAGAGATCCTATCTGAATGCCACACTGGCACCACTGATCCTCTCTAGGACGATCTCCTTGGATCCCTGGAGTCTCAGATTCAAGCAGGGAGCAGAACTGACAGATAGAAACAGGAGTCCTCCAGGAGCTCCTGGACTCCAGGAACACATGAGTGAGCCTTGAAGAGCCAGTGTAGAATAGGCAATGCTCTTCATTCTTCAGCAGGCTAGTGAGATTACTGCAAAACAAATTCTCTGACTTACCAAAAGATCACTCTATCTGAATTATTTCATGATGATGGTAGGAAAAGCCACTTTTCCATCAGAAAGTTTGAGACTAGGTCTAATCTACCATTCAGGGTGACTTAGATATGACAGGCACACGGGAAAGTCTTAGGCAGCAGTTCTACAGCATTGACCATGGGTCAGATCTTCCTAAACAGAAATGCAAGCAGATCTGAGTTCAGCTTTGAAGTAAGTTGTTTCGCTCTGGCAGTAAGATATACCTGCAGCATAGCTCAAAACAATTAAGAATCTCTGTCAATTTTTAAATGCAAACAATGAAATTATTGAATAGCTTTAGGCCTGTATTGTTGCCTTTTCACCTACATCTGTACAGCATTTAGCTGTAAAAGGTTGTTTTGCAGAATTCAGAGAGCAAAAAAGATTATCAAGAGCAAATCACTTGCACTATCTAAAATATATCTCTTGGGGTCTGACTCTGCCATTATTCTCTCATTTCTTTACAGCTTGGTGCTTATGAGGGTAAATTATGTTCTTGTTCTTTTTCAAAATCTCCTGGTTACTGTCTCATTTGCCAAAAAGCTGTTATCGCCTAAGTAATTCAGAAAAGTTTGAATTTCACCACATCAAATGTGTTCCTACCTTCCAGTATATCAGCAGTCAGTAACTATTATCCTGCTGACACAGACATTAAGGTCATAATTATTTTTGCTTTAAGAAACTATATGTTATAATATTAACATACACACAAAATACAAATCAGTCATTATGTTCCATAGAATATAGTATCAGGAAAAACTGGAAAGTGTTGTCCTGAAGTAATTTTTTAAATGGACTTTGAGTACTTTGAAATATCATCTCAATAGAGTTGAAATTACAGTATGGAAAAAAACAAAAAACAAAAAACAAAAAACCCCAACAAACAAAACCAAAACCAAACAAATCAAAACAAACAAAACCACAATAAAAGAATCGAAAAAAACCAAACTAAAACAAAAACCAAACCAAACCAACAACAACAACAACAACAAAACACACCCCTGAAAATGGTGGGAAAAGTTATTTCAGAAATGTTAGCTCACTCTTTCACCTAAAGGAGATCATCAGGGAAGTTGGTAACTGGCAGACTGAAATCCTAACAGGACTGGATGTTCTGGGTTGCAGCTGCCAAAAGAATTTCAGCGAATAAAACAGTCAATCTGTCTGGGCTGTACTCTGTTGTGCCCCTTGAAGTCCTACCTTCAAGTGACCAAAAAGTTATAAAATATAACATGTTTCCAACTTAATGTTTCATAATCAAGCAATTAGCATTTTTTAACAGCACACCACTTTTCAGAAAATTTCTGGTCATCTCTATACATCGGCAGAGCTGGGTTCAAATATAACTTTTTACATATTTATACCATGGTTATGACAGATTTTAAAGTACAAGAAAATGAGTGCTGTTGGATACTTGTAGTTTAGGTTATGTATAGGAAACATAAAACATCGGTTATGTAGAACTAATTTGAAATGAGTAATGAAGAGGCTTTGTCTCTATTTTATTCTTCATTTGAATTAATAATTCAGCAATTTGTTTAGATATCAGCATAATAGATTTTTTCATTTCACAGATATTTTAGGCCCATTTGTCTCCTGTGTGATTTTTCTTATATTATACAGTCAGATTGGTTTTCATGTACTTAGAATCGCATTATTCCAAAGTCCTCTTGTTTGTTCTTGCATGCAAATAAGTGAGCTCCTATTTTGCTTGTTCATACATTTAAATGAATCATTTTATCCTTTCATTGATTATTATAGTATGTAACCGATCGAGAAACCTGCAGGTTTGGTCAACTCTAAAATTACAGAAAGCAAGTGGCTTATATGAATACTTTTTATAGACTCTTTTCTTAAGTAGATTTTTGAAGTTCCATTGTAGTAATATTTGAATTATTCAGGTGACATGATTTCAATATAGACAATAACGTAAATCTAGCATGCTTGAAATCTTTCCTGTTTTTCCAGTTATTTGGTAGCATCTGCAAAAGGGTGCTACCTCTTTCCACAAAGCCTGGCTTTCTTTAGCAATAATGTGTGGTTTTGCTAACAAATATAAATACAACAGCTAAACAAAATACGGTTGATCAGGTAAACAATGACTATCCTAATGTGGTGTATTCTGGTGGATATGAGCTAAGGTTACATGAGGAACATTTTTAACTTTCTAATGACTAATATTAGAACATTGTCAGTTTCTAATGTAGCTAGGTTTGGGTTGGGGTTTGTTTGGAGTTTTTTTCCCTATACAGCAAACGGAAACTGAGCCCATACAAACATCATAACTTTTCTTAACTTCTGAGTCAAAGAAGATTGTTGCTATGAAACTAGTTGAATAAGATGAATCAGTTATGAGTTGTAGTGTGGGGATGATATTAGAGATGTTCAAAATGACCAGTGTTGTATTTTTGTAAGACCTTGAATTTTGAGCAATTCAAATACTGAAAAAAATAACTTATCCATGGACAACAAATAAAGTTCAATAGTTTCATTTCCTTTTGTGCAGCTATCTCACATCTCTTTCTTCTGTAAAATGTCTGTGCATAAAGGTCACTTTCTTACTTGTAACTACAAAGCTATAGTTAAATTATTTCTTAACAGTTATTTGGTATGAATAAAAATACTTGAAAACTAAGAAATGACAATATATTATATTACAGTATTTAAATCATAACTCCAACTGTTTGCAAAACCACTCCCTCTTGCTGCACTGTCTTATCAAATAGTTTGTTCACTAAGAATTTTGTCCCATACAGCAGCTTGAGATTTTGCACAGCTCTCATTAATAGGACTATTTATTTCTTTTATTGTCAACAATTACTATTGTCATTTTTTGTCTCCATATATAATTACATTGTAAAAGATTGCTACTAAGATGATTCAGAAATCATTTGTATCATGCAATCAAGGTCTAACAATAGCATTTCTAGTATAATTGGATTTTTTTTTTTTTTTCCAAGCCAATACAGATCCTGTCACAGCAAGACAGTGTTTTCAGCAAGTATCTAGAAACATAGCTCTGAAAGGGAGCTCCTGGGTGTTGGAACTAAAGCCCGTGTGGTTGCAGTGATCATAGCTCAAAACCTCTCCATTTAAAAGTAGTTGGATTTTCCTTTACATTGATTTAATTTTTGTGCTTCTTTCTTGTGATTGTTAACCCTGTTTCTATTAGAGAGCTACTTAGGGCATATTTGGTGACTATTAAACATTTTCATAATTTCTGGTTTAATTGTTTCCACAATCAATGTATACCTATTCACCACTGTGCTGGTATTGACTTGTTGTTTAAACAGTAATTTTTTCTTTGCTGATGTTTGTACACTTGATGTGTCTGTTAAAAGGTATCATACTCCTCCTCTGTCTTTCTTTTGCTAGATTGCATTGATACAGACAGAGAATTGCACTGCCTAGCTTCTGCCAAAATAATAGCTCCTTGACTAATGTAAAAATTCATGGCAAGCCCATACATTTCACGTCTATAGTAAGCTACTTCTAACACTGCAATTCTAACTTGTGGCAGTGTATTAGAAATACTATGCTAGACTGAATAAGCCATGTTTTTTCCATTTCCTCTCCTAAGATCAGCACCGTACTCACTTTATCATTGTCATTGCTCTTGTCAGCATCTTTTGTAGTTTGATGCTATCAGTCTTGAACATGAGGAAAAAGAATCGTATTCAGCATTTCAGAATATAAGGAAAGCTGATTCTCTGTTTCTAAGGAGAAACTTTTAGCTGAAGTGCCTTGTTTTTTGGTTTGGTGTTTGGAGGCTTTTTTGGCTTCCACTGATCAACACTGATAGCTCAGTATCATTCCATGATCAGTTCATATACTCAGGCTTTTCTCCTCAGCTGCTTTCAGTCAATAAGTCTGTGGAAAAGTTGTCTAGCTAGGAGGCATCTCTACAGAACAATTCATTCTAATGTAAATGTCCAAGCCAGGAGTTAATAATCTTGAGGTATATCCCTTCCTTCCTTCCTTCCTTCCTTCCTTCCTTCCTTCCTTCCTTCCTT
>VXBL01008331.1:478856-549054 GCA_013400195.1 Aramus guarauna | reverse complement strand
AAAAAAGATTATTTGTTTGTGTGCTTCTTAATTATATAATTTTAGACACATTCAATCACTTACTCTCCTGAAGGAACTACAAACAAAGAAGAAATGGAAGACAAGGTCAAAGCAGCAAATGGAGCTGATCCTTTTGAATCAAACCAGATAAAGCAGAAACAGTATTTGGTTTTGTTTTTTAATAGAAATGAAAAGGTTAAAAACATCTATTGTTGTAAAAGATATATTCCATTCAATCTGCTAAGAAATTTTATTTTGCACAAGAAAAACAAAGGAAAATTAAGAGTAGATTCAGAAATCTATTGGTGCTTGCTCTGCCATTCAGTTACATATATCTAAGCACTCATCCAGAAAGTAGGACATCTATTTTTCCTTTTTTTTTTTTTTTTGTTATTTTATCTAAGATTTTTAAATCAGCTTCCTTTCCAAGATTTTTTTATACACCTATTTTAGATTATCTGGGGGACAAAGCCTGGTGGATTTAACTACATATAAAAATTTAAACATTTACTGGACCAAATGAAATAAAGAGTCATTCAAACCCCTGCTTTATTTTCTAGTTCACTGGTTATTTAAGAATTACCTGTACAGCAGAACAGCTGCTCAAGGTCAGCACCCCCAACAAACACATGAACACACACACGCAAAATAACTCTTAGTAGTTTATAAGTTATATATAAGCTTAATAGTCAAATAACAGTGGACTACTGAGCTGCACACAATTCTCAAGCAGTTGAAGCACAAGTCCTGTGCTGCGGCTGAGGCTGATACCGCTTTCTTGCAGAGGGCTGAGCTATGCAGACACTGGCTGATGTTTTAGTGCCTGAAAACTATTCTCACTTTTCTTTTTTTGTAATTCTCCAAGATACGTTATTTTCACCTATGTAAAGATTTATACCTAGCTTACAGAGAAAGGTTGGCCATGTCAGCATCAAAAACTATGTTCTCCTTTCCTAGAAATCTTTTTTATGTTATATCCTTCAACTATCATGATAGCAGTAATATTAATACTGGTACAATATATCTAATGCCTGGTTAATAGTAACACATGACTTTGATGAATGTTGATGATATGGGGAAATGCTATTTTACTTATTTGGTTTATATATTTTATAATTTTGAAATTATGCATAATTACACCATTATAACATACGATCTATACCTTGTCAATCTTTCATTTGATTTTGATTTCTTCTCTCCTAAGAGAGAACTCTCCTAAGCACACATTTCCTAGAGCAGTCTATGTAAAAGAAATCTTTTTCTTTAAAAGTATACCTTCAGTGCTTTCTTTTGAGTAGCTGAAGTTTGCAGCCTTTGCTGCAAGGCTATGTTCAAACTTTCAAACAAAACAATTCTGAGGTACAAACTGCATTTATCATAACACCTTAAAAGAACAGAAGCAGCTATTCTCAGAATGAGAAAATGAGTGATTTATGATGTCATAAGACCACTGAGATGGCATGTCAAGTTGTTGGGCCCTTTTTTCTTCTTATGTATCTGTGTTTTGACTGAAAGAGTGAGGTTATTTCTGTCAACTGGCAGTAGTGATTGACTCCCAATAGCTGTAAAGATAAATTAAAAGTATTTAGTAATTATGTTTTGACATGAAGATTCTCCTGATTAGTGTTTGAAGTAAGAGGATCAAGTGATCCAAATTCCTAACACTATTTTTACACATCTGAACCATTTATTAGCTGAAAGGAAGTACTTCCATTTCACTTCCTTGGAATGTCAAAGGATATCATGGAGGTTTATATATATCAGTAGGAAAAAAAAAATCACCCTTGTGGAAATTCATTTTGCCTTGAAATTCTGGAAATGGGAAATCATAAGAAGCATATTAGCTAAAACACTTTCATGAACTTACAAAAGAGAATTTCCCTCAATTCTTAATAAAATAAATGTGAAAACCTTCTGAGTCTTACAGGTTAAGTCTCCTTTATACTGGAAGGACTTGAACGTTTCTACATGTCACTGAACCCAGTCCTCTGATAATCTAAACAACCATATTGTAAATGGATTCAGCTTTCTCATAAAATTAGTAAGATATTTTTGCCCCACTTATTCCACTGACTTACTACTCCAGAACATTGGTAGTGAAGGTTAGAAATATCTGTTTTTTCCTCTGAAATTTATTTCTGGTGCATTTATATTAATTTGTTCTTGTGCCAACATTGCACTTTAGCTCTGTGATGTATTTAGGAGAAATTATAACTCTATAGCCTTCACTTCACTAGGATAATTAAATCAATCCAGTTTAGTATTTTTGTCTAAATGAGGCTCATTTCATGACCACTCCTTTCTGCATCTGAATAAATCTACTGTATACAACAAAGAATTGCTCATATTAGTTGTATGAAAAATCTAATAAGGTTTCCTCGTATGATAAAACTGTAAAGAGGCCATTCAAAATGATAATTCAGAATATTGTTCACATACTCTGAAGCTTTTTTGTTTCTATTAATTGCACAGGCAGACTTTTCTTATAATGACGGTGTTCCAGTTAGAAACCTAAAATTAGGTCATAGCAATTCTTCCCAATATTCCAGATGAAGTCTCCTCCATGTTTTGCACATTAGTCCAACCACTTACCTATTGCGAGTACATGGCCCGATCAGCCCTAAAAAACTCAATAACTTTTTCATGTCTCCATTACACTGCTAGTTGATGAATTAATATAGACAGTATTTTGTCCTCCTTTGCCCTTTCCAACTCAGAATCTCCATGCATACAGACTTTTATTATTAGCAATCATGCACTTTATACTAATATAGTTAATTTCCATTTCTGTTCCGACAGACTTCAGTTCTTCCTGTTCTGATTCTCTTTATCAGTGATGCTTTCCATATCTTTGGGTTAGGGAAATGTTATTAACACTTTGTTACCTTTTTGTTCTTATTAGTAAGATCCCTATGATGAGAATTTGCTTTTCAGCCTGGTGATTTCCAATACTATTATTCTCAATCTGCAGTCAATCACTTTATAACTGTAGCCCTCATTCTCCAACTTCACAATAATTCCTGTGTGACTCTGAATTCAATACTTTGCATCACATCTCTAGAGTTTAAGAAAACATAACTAGTGCATTACAACTTTTCTCAGAAAATTAACACTAGAGAAATGAGCACTACATTACACGAGTAGTTAATTATTGAGTATGTTATAGATCATGTATGTGAATTAGCTCCAAAAATTACTTCTGATATGTATGTACATGTTTATTCTTTGAATTGGGCTTTTTTTTGTGAACAAGAATTGAAATCCCGTGTCCCATATAGTACTTTCTTTCTTAATCTCACTTTCACATGAGTAGAACTAGTTAAATGTAATTCTTGATTAAATATGATTTGTTGAAAAAAATGAGTGCAGGCACAAAGAATTTTTCAGGTTTCATTACAGAATATCTCCCAAATATACAGTAACAAAATCATGCTAGGTACTCTTTTTGCGTTTGAGATAGATTATCCATTAAAATGTTCATACAAATATTACACCAGAGCCTATTCGTCACTTTTATGACCTGATCCACACTAATCTCACTGCAAGAGCAGATAATCCAGTTACTTGTCTTTTGAGGATTTTAAAATGGAAGAGCTTGCTACTTATCACTTAATTTAGGACGTGATAAAAGTTCTCCTCCATATGAGAAAAGCTGCTGCTTTTATATTATTGACTCTGAGGATATTATATATTTGAAAGAGGTTTAAAGAAACAACTTCTCAATTACAAAGCAGTGGCAATTTCACTGAGCTGCTGCGTATAGTGTTCTGTATGACAGTCAGTTAACTGGAACAATGTGTGAGTGACAGTTCTTCAAGAAGAGTAGGTCAAATTACTTTTCCAAAATTAAAAAAAAAAAAAGAGGGGGGGGATTAATGAAGTCTGACTTTTTTTTCTGTGCTTTCTTGCTATTTCTGACTCCTTCTAACAAACTGTTCTATAATATCTTAATTTTGCATTTTAGTTACAATATATATGTTTTATGTAAAGTATTTTTGTATTTTATCTCTATATTTTATAACAGTAAAAATTACTTTAAGATATATTAAAAATTAGAATAATTATAAAGATTGGCTTTAATTTTTACCCCCCAAAGTCCCACTCCCAACTCCCATTCCATTGTCCTATTATCAGAAAATTTTAGGCTATTTTTTTCATAAATGTACAGCAAGTATACTTTTGGTATGACATCTAACCATGTGAAGTAATTTAGCAGTGGTAGCAAAACTGTCTCTGAGAACAGTTTTTACATGCTCTTTTCCATAGAGACCCCTTTTTTTTCAGTAGATAAAGACATTTTTCTTGGAGAGAGAGAGCACAACATGTAACTGCTAGCTAGAATGTTGGTTTCATGCAAACATTAAATGAATCATATGAATCCCAATGACAAAACAACAGGGAAGAAACCAAGTGGTTTAAAAATTTGAAAATCAGTCTTCTAAAGATTTGAGAATTTATTTGTTCTACTCTTGCTAATAGTAAATCTCAGATTTATTTTGCAATGTTCCTCTTTCAGAATATCCTGGACAATGATTTGTAAAATGGTTCTGTAGACATTTTGGCATTGCTTTGCAATCCTGCTCAGACCACAGACTTCACTTTTGAGGTTAAAAGTACTAATTAAGATATAAATGTGTCATATAGAAACAAATAATCCCCTTACAGATGTTTTTGGGTTAGCAGCACTGGGTACTTTTTCTCCTATGCCTTTGGCATGCTTTGGCATGTCTTTGACATTTCTATAGTATACACACATCTGATTTTATTTGCTTTCAGAAAACAAATCTACCTCTTCTGAATGGTATGTTTACATGTCATTCTTGGCTTGAATTTTGATTTAGCTCAGTGAATCTTTTGTCTTGTTTTTGGGACGGGGGGGAGGTGAGTGAAAATTAGTATCATTATGTTCAGTTACACCCTCTTGAAGAACCAGGTGAAGCCCACTCAAGTCATGGATGGGAGCTGTCCCTCAAGCATGCTCTAAGTAAATATGAGATTTTGGAAGAGGATTACACTATGTAAGTAATCTAATATAATCCTAAATAAATATGCTCCAAAATCTTCATTCTAGTGCAGGATCTACCTCAACAGGCTGCACCATGCCTTGAACCTTAGCTGTTAGTAACATCCAGCTGACATAGTGACTAATTGGGACTGGATTCTGGGTCTCATGATGTCTCTAATAATCTTCAAGTATATAGCAACAAGCTTCTGATTTCGAAGATCAATACATGGGAAAAAGGTGACACTTCAAATAGTGAAATACTCAGATCTATGGGTGAAATGGATTAAATACAAGTCTGAAAATAAATTTCCTCTTACTCAATATGACCTTCCTACCTTTCCTCTAGTCTTGCTTTACAAATAGTAACTTTTAGCAGCTTAGAGGGTCTACCTGTGAAAATAATGTGTGGTCATGGATCCCCATGAAAGCTACCTTCTTTTCACCATTTCTGAGACTTAGCTCTGAATTTTTTTCTATTTATAAATGTGTCCTTGTCCTTTCTGCTGCAGTGTCTCTGCTTAACCCCATTGTCCCCTTTATAGAAAGTTTTCTAAAACTGAGTACACTCCATTGAGCTTGGTTTAATCTACTCTGGAAGGTTTTCATGCAGGATGCGAAGGCCAGGGACAGACAAGTGGGCAGCCTTCTTTCCTGTCTTCAGTCATGCTTTCTTTAGCTGAAGAATATACCCAGTAATGGCATATGACATTGATCAAATAAATAGTTAAGCCACTATCAACAGGTCCCAGTTAATTTTGATGTGAAGTCAGTCAAGTCTAAAATGCAGATGATGTTTTATACTTGATTTTGAACTGAAACTGTTTAACTCTACTTGTGAACTTAATTGAAGGGGAGAAACTTAGGTGTTGGGTCGTTGTATGGACTGTATATGCACCAAGATTACTCTGCAGCCTAATTGTCAGGGCATTCTCCTTTGAAATAGAAGAGATGGGATTTTTATCCTGAATAGTTAAGGTGGAAACTAAAGTTATGCCTTTAATTTCCTGACTGAGTACCTGAAATAGATAGGTTCCTGAACAAAAGCTTATCTTTACCAAAGGTATTATATGATCCATATGTATAATCTCAAAAAAGAGACAAATGATGTGTTTAAAATTATACAAGAATGGGGAATTGCTAGCCGCTACATTTTACAATTCATAACTGGCAGAGTTAACACAAGCAAAAGAAAGGACTATTTAGCAATTGTAGGATACTTTGCCATAGCATATTTCTGGAAGCAGAAAAAGAGTGAGATGAATCTAATGACAGGTCAATCAGTAACCACTACTGTAATCAGTAATCAGTACCGAATAGCATGACCAAGTGCAATTTACTTGCACTTTCTCCATTTCTTACCCTCTTTTCCTAAGTGTCTATTACCAGCTACTGTTAGAGACAGAATACTGAAAAATGTTGAAACATAAGCTGGCAAAGCTTTTGTTTATGATCCCTCCTGTGAAAATGGGCACATTAGCAGATGCTTAAGTATAGAAGATGGAGGGTTTCTGATACAGACCTTTTGTGAGTATTTTGTAGAAGTAAGCTAGCATCCTTTTCACCTACTTTCTCATTTTGTCTGTTGTGCATCCCATTTTTAGATTTAAATTTAGAATTAATTTATTATGTAGTACGGAAACTTCTGTGCTTAGTTATTTAGAATTAAGTGTTTAAAATGCAGTGTGTAAAGCCTGTAGATGGTATAGAAGAAAATGAAATATTTATGTCTTGTCATTTCTTCAGGAAATGCTCTATCTTTAGTTCAGGCTTATGAATTTCATAATTGGAACTGGACGTCTAAAAGGAGTGGAGTTTCTGAGTGTGTTTGTGCCTTTTTGCTTTGGTAAAGAGAGAATATTCACTTTATTTTCACAGCTCTTCATATTGGCCNATTACACGAGTAGTTAATTATTGAGTATGTTATAGATCATGTATGTGAATTAGCTCCAAAAATTACTTCTGATATGTATGTACATGTTTATTCTTTGAATTGGGCTTTTTTTTGTGAACAAGAATTGAAATCCCGTGTCCCATATAGTACTTTCTTTCTTAATCTCACTTTCACATGAGTAGAACTAGTTAAATGTAATTCTTGATTAAATATGATTTGTTGAAAAAAATGAGTGCAGGCACAAAGAATTTTTCAGGTTTCATTACAGAATATCTCCCAAATATACAGTAACAAAATCATGCTAGGTACTCTTTTTGCGTTTGAGATAGATTATCCATTAAAATGTTCATACAAATATTACACCAGAGCCTATTCGTCACTTTTATGACCTGATCCACACTAATCTCACTGCAAGAGCAGATAATCCAGTTACTTGTCTTTTGAGGATTTTAAAATGGAAGAGCTTGCTACTTATCACTTAATTTAGGACGTGATAAAAGTTCTCCTCCATATGAGAAAAGCTGCTGCTTTTATATTATTGACTCTGAGGATATTATATATTTGAAAGAGGTTTAAAGAAACAACTTCTCAATTACAAAGCAGTGGCAATTTCACTGAGCTGCTGCGTATAGTGTTCTGTATGACAGTCAGTTAACTGGAACAATGTGTGAGTGACAGTTCTTCAAGAAGAGTAGGTCAAATTACTTTTCCAAAATTAAAAAAAAAAAAAGAGGGGGGGGATTAATGAAGTCTGACTTTTTTTTCTGTGCTTTCTTGCTATTTCTGACTCCTTCTAACAAACTGTTCTATAATATCTTAATTTTGCATTTTAGTTACAATATATATGTTTTATGTAAAGTATTTTTGTATTTTATCTCTATATTTTATAACAGTAAAAATTACTTTAAGATATATTANAAAAAAAAAAAAAGAGGGGGGGGATTAATGAAGTCTGACTTTTTTTTCTGTGCTTTCTTGCTATTTCTGACTCCTTCTAACAAACTGTTCTATAATATCTTAATTTTGCATTTTAGTTACAATATATATGTTTTATGTAAAGTATTTTTGTATTTTATCTCTATATTTTATAACAGTAAAAATTACTTTAAGATATATTAAAAATTAGAATAATTATAAAGATTGGCTTTAATTTTTACCCCCCAAAGTCCCACTCCCAACTCCCATTCCATTGTCCTATTATCAGAAAATTTTAGGCTATTTTTTTCATAAATGTACAGCAAGTATACTTTTGGTATGACATCTAACCATGTGATGTAATTTAGCAGTGGTAGCAAAACTGTCTCTGAGAACAGTTTTTACATGCTCTTTTCCATAGAGACCCCTTTTTTTTCAGTAGATAAAGACATTTTTCTTGGAGAGAGAGAGCACAACATGTAACTGCTAGCTAGAATGTTGGTTTCATGCAAACATTAAATGAATCATATGAATCCCAATGACAAAACAACAGGGAAGAAACCAAGTGGTTTAAAAATTTGAAAATCAGTCTTCTAAAGATTTGAGAATTTATTTGTTCTACTCTTGCTAATAGTAAATCTCAGATTTATTTTGCAATGTTCCTCTTTCAGAATATCCTGGACAATGATTTGTAAAATGGTTCTGTAGACATTTTGGCATTGCTTTGCAATCCTGCTCAGACCACAGACTTCACTTTTGAGGTTAAAAGTACTAATTAAGATATAAATGTGTCATATAGAAACAAATAATCCCCTTACAGATGTTTTTGGGTTAGCAGCACTGGGTACTTTTTCTCCTATGCCTTTGGCATGCTTTGGCATGTCTTTGACATTTCTATAGTATACACACATCTGATTTTATTTGCTTTCAGAAAACAAATCTACCTCTTCTGAATGGTATGTTTACATGTCATTCTTGGCTTGAATTTTGATTTAGCTCAGTGAATCTTTTGTCTTGTTTTTGGGACGGGGGGGAGGTGAGTGAAAATTAGTATCATTATGTTCAGTTACACCCTCTTGAAGAACCAGGTGAAGCCCACTCAAGTCATGGATGGGAGCTGTCCCTCAAGCATGCTCTAAGTAAATATGAGATTTTGGAAGAGGATTACACTATGTAAGTAATCTAATATAATCCTAAATAAATATGCTCCAAAATCTTCATTCTAGTGCAGGATCTACCTCAACAGGCTGCACCATGCCTTGAACCTTAGCTGTTAGTAACATCCAGCTGACATAGTGACTAATTGGGACTGGATTCTGGGTCTCATGATGTCTCTAATAATCTTCAAGTATATAGCAACAAGCTTCTGATTTCGAAGATCAATACATGGGAAAAAGGTGACACTTCAAATAGTGAAATACTCAGATCTATGGGTGAAATGGATTAAATACAAGTCTGAAAATAAATTTCCTCTTACTCAATATGACCTTCCTACCTTTCCTCTAGTCTTGCTTTACAAATAGTAACTTTTAGCAGCTTAGAGGGTCTACCTGTGAAAATAATGTGTGGTCATGGATCCCCATGAAAGCTACCTTCTTTTCACCATTTCTGAGACTTAGCTCTGAATTTTTTTCTATTTATAAATGTGTCCTTGTCCTTTCTGCTGCAGTGTCTCTGCTTAACCCCATTGTCCCCTTTATAGAAAGTTTTCTAAAACTGAGCACACTCCATTGAGCTTGGTTTAATCTACTCTGGAAGGTTTTCATGCAGGATGCGAAGGCCAGGGACAGACAAGTGGGCAGCCTTCTTTCCTGTCTTCAGTCATGCTTTCTTTAGCTGAAGAATATACCCAGTAATGGCATATGACATTGATCAAATAAATAGTTAAGCCACTATCAACAGGTCCCAGTTAATTTTGATGTGAAGTCAGTCAAGTCTAAAATGCAGATGATGTTTTATACTTGATTTTGAACTGAAACTGTTTAACTCTACTTGTGAACTTAATTGAAGGGGAGAAACTTAGGTGTTGGGTCGTTGTATGGACTGTATATGCACCAAGATTACTCTGCAGCCTAATTGTCAGGGCATTCTCCTTTGAAATAGAAGAGATGGGATTTTTATCCTGAATAGTTAAGGTGGAAACTAAAGTTATGCCTTTAATTTCCTGACTGAGTACCTGAAATAGATAGGTTCCTGAACAAAAGCTTATCTTTACCAAAGGTATTATATGATCCATATGTATAATCTCAAAAAAGAGACAAATGATGTGTTTAAAATTATACAAGAATGGGGAATTGCTAGCCGCTACATTTTACAATTCATAACTGGCAGAGTTAACACAAGCAAAAGAAAGGACTATTTAGCAATTGTAGGATACTTTGCCATAGCATATTTCTGGAAGCAGAAAAAGAGTGAGATGAATCTAATGACAGGTCAATCAGTAACCACTACTGTAATCAGTAATCAGTACCGAATAGCATGACCAAGTGCAATTTACTTGCACTTTCTCCATTTCTTACCCTCTTTTCCTAAGTGTCTATTACCAGCTACTGTTAGAGACAGAATACTGAAAAATGTTGAAACATAAGCTGGCAAAGCTTTTGTTTATGATCCCTCCTGTGAAAATGGGCACATTAGCAGATGCTTAAGTATAGAAGATGGAGGGTTTCTGATACAGACCTTTTGTGAGTATTTTGTAGAAGTAAGCTAGCATCCTTTTCACCTACTTTCTCATTTTGTCTGTTGTGCATCCCATTTTTAGATTTAAATTTAGAATTAATTTATTATGTAGTACGGAAACTTCTGTGCTTAGTTATTTAGAATTAAGTGTTTAAAATGCAGTGTGTAAAGCCTGTAGATGGTATAGAAGAAAATGAAATATTTATGTCTTGTCATTTCTTCAGGAAATGCTCTATCTTTAGTTCAGGCTTATGAATTTCATAATTGGAACTGGACGTCTAAAAGGAGTGGAGTTTCTGAGTGTGTTTGTGCCTTTTTGCTTTGGTAAAGAGAGAATATTCACTTTATTTTCACAGCTCTTCATATTGGCCTGAAATTGTTCTGAACCCCCAAAAGCACTATTTGATTTACACACTGATACACTTCTTTCTGATGTTTTTCCTGAGATGTTTAGTATAGAAACAGTCATATTTGAATCTGCAAAAACCCCAACATTATTATATGTTATCATTAAGGGAATAATGTATAGTATAAAGTTACATAACAATGCACAGAATTTTGCATTTTTGTACAATTTGTTGATCATACTTCAGTGCATATTTTGGTTATATAGGGTCATATGTCTTTCCTTAATCAAATATCTCCTAGGGAAACTACTGTCCTTGAGCAGCTGCTCTACCTGCCAGACTGAGCAGAGAAAATGTCTATTTTGAGGTGCAGAAGCAGCTGGATTTCCTTAGTAGGTGCTAAGGGGAATTTCAGTCAGTGCTTAATGAGTTTACACCAAGTTCTGGTCCCTTGTGTCTTTATTATTTAATCAATTCCTTTTTCAATCCTAGTCTTTGTCAAAATGAGCACTATTAACACACTAAATTTCAAATACTCCATCTGTTTTAGCTATCTGTGTGAAAAAGGTGTGACAGTAATTTTCACTGCTGGCTTTGGGGATTGTTTTATAAAGACTTGTTTTCATTTTTATCTGTCTACAAAAAAAAATAGATCAGCACACTTCCTCTAGAATGAAAATAAATAAATAATAATAATAATAATAATAATAATAATAATAATAATAGTAATAAAAAAACTATAAGCAAAACCAATATACTTACCTGCAAAGCACTAGCAAGGAAAATAATTATCCTAACACAAAAATGCACATTTTTTCACCATTTGTCTTTGCTTTTGAAAAATTTTAACACCATTTTCTATTTCTATGTGATAGATATGAATTGTCAATTAATGATTCTGAAAAAAATGAAATATGAATTATCAATTTTAAAATAGAATCATAAAATCAGAATCATTTAGGTCAGAAAAGACCTTTAAGATCATCAAGTCCAATCAGTAATCTAGCGCTGCCAAGTCCACCACTAAACCATGTTGCTAAGTGCCACATCTACACATCTTTTCAATATCTCAAGGGATGGAGACTCAACCACTTTCCTGGACATCCTGTTCCAGTGTTTGATAAACTTTTCAGTGAAGAAATTTTTCCTAATATTCATAGAATCATAGAATACCAGGATGGAAGGGACCTCAAAGATCACCTGGTTCAAACTCTCTTGGAAAATCTCCGTCTGGACAAAAGCGCCATCTAGACAAGATGGCCCAACACCCCGTTGTCACTTGTCCAGCCAAATCTTAAAAGTGCCCAATGTTGGGGAATCCACCACTTCCCTGGGAAGATTATTCCAATGGCTAATTGTTCTTATTGTGAAAAATTTTCCTCTTGTGTCCAATCAGAATCTCCCCAAGAGTAACTTGCACCCACTACCCCTCATCTTCTCCATGTGACTCCTTGAAAAAAGGGAGTTTCCATCTTCTTTGTGGTCACCCTTTAAGTACTGGAACGTGATGAGGTCCTCTCTAAGCCCTTCCTCAAGGCTGAACAAACCCAGTTCTCTCAGCCTTTCCTCATGGCAGGCTTTCCAGTCCTTTGATCATCCTGGTGGCCCTCCTCTGGACCATCTCCAGCCTGTCCACATCTTTTTTGTATAGTGGGGACCAAAATTGAACACAGTACTCCAGGTGTGGTGTGACAAGCACTGAGTGGAGTAGGATAATGACTTCTTTATCTGAGCTGGTGAAGCCCTTGATGCAGCCCAGCATCCTATTGCCTTTCTTTGCTGCTGCAGCACACTATTCACTCATATTGAGTTTATTGTCCACCAGAACCTCTAGGTCATTCTCCACAGAGCTGCTCCCCATCCAGGTGGATCCCAGACTGTGCTGCACTCCTGGATGGTGTTTTCCCAGGTACAACACCTTATACTTGTCCTTAATGAACTTCATAATGTTCTTGTTAGCCCACTCTTCCAGCCTATCCAGGTCTTCCTGCAGGGTGGCTTTCTCCTCCGAAGTTTCTACTTCCCCACTCAGTTTGGTATAGTGCAAACTTCATCAGGGTGCACTTGATCCCATCATCTGGATCACTTATGAAGATATTAAACAGCGCTGGGCCTACTATCAATCCCTGGGGAACCCCACTTGTGACAGGTTGCCAGATAGAAAAAGAATTCTTTATCACCACCCTCTGTGTATGACTTATGTGACCGTTCCCCACCCACTGCACAGACCAGTTTCTTGAGGATGAGACTGTGGGGAACCATATCTAAAGCCTTGGAGAAATCCAGGTAGACAATGTCCATTGCTCACCCCACATCAGCTGAGCAGGTTACTCAGCTATGGAAGGCAATCAGGTTTGTCAAGCACGATTTCTCCTTGGTGAATCCATGATGGCTTTTCCCAATCATGTGCTTCCTTTGACTTGTGATAGCCCCCAAGAAGATTTGTTCCATAACTTTCCCAGAGACTGAAGTAAAACTGATGATCCTATAATTTCCTGGATCCTCCTTTAAGCTCTTCTTGTAATGGAGGTGACATTAGCCTTCTTCCAGTCTTCTGGAACATCCCGAATCTCCACAATTTCTCAGAGATTATGGAGATCAAATCTAAACCTCCCTGGTGCAACCTGAGGCCATTTCCTCTCATCCTATTATTTGTTACTTGGGAAAAGAGGCCAACAAACACAGTGTAATCAACTTCAATTAACTGATGATTGTGTGTTCCACAGCAGATATGGAAGTGACAAAATTAGAAACTCTTTATGCTATATAAAACAGAATTTCTGATCTTCCTCACACATCCCTTCTTCCCAAGTCACAGTGAAGCTGAGTTGCATAACCTACACCTCCTTTTAATTGGAGAGCATTTATATTATAAAAGTGACCATGCAACCTATTTTCACTGTCAGTCTCTACTCAAAAGAGGTTCAGAGTTTGAGGTTAAAGCTTTTTTTTTAGGGATCAGTAAGACTGCGGAAAATTCAGTAAGAATATTCTGTTAGTCTTTTTCTGCATTTGCTACCTACATAAAAGGACTTGATTTCTGCAAAGACTATTAGCATCTTATTTCAGTAAGTATTCAGTTCTCTTCCACTCTGGGGAAAAAAAAAAAAAAAAGTTCTACCTTAAAATAAGTATTTATATGTAAGATAAAAACAGGAGACAGTAGTGACAATACTTGGTTTTCTTTGATATTTGTGGTGGATTGGCCTTGGCTAGCAGACAAGACCCTACACAGCTAATGAGGGGGAAGCCTCAATGGGACAGAGGAAAAAATAGAAGGAAAAGGAATGAGGAAACTCATGGATTGAAATAAAGACAAAGAAATCATTCACCACGTACTGTCACAGTCAAAACAGACTTTACTTTGGGAATTTAACTTAATTTATTGCCAATTAATATCATCGAAACATTTAACTACCGATTGAAATATAGGGAAACAAAGAAGAGGAGCATCTAAACACTTAGGATAATACCTTTCCTTTCCCAGACTAATTTTCACTCCAGAGACCTCTCCTCCCCTTCTCCTGGTGTCCACTCCCATTGTTATTGCCACAGGTTACATGCAGTCCTTTTGATGAGGGTGACACAGGATCAGGATTCTGGTGTCTGTCTGCTGCTTTTCCCATCTCACTTGTCTCTTCTGCTCCAGTGTAGGTCGTCCATGGGCTGCAGTCCCTTCAGGGTGTCCCTGTGCCAGCATAAGCTTGTCCATGACCCTCAGTCCCTTCAGGAGTGTTACCAGCTCTGCCATGGAGCACCTTCTACTACCCTGACCTTGTTCCTTTGTTGACTTTGTTCTTCCCCTGTCCCCTGATTCCATTTTCCCTCCTTCTCAACATTTTCTCATCTGTCTTAAATGCATTTTCACTGAGCAGCTACCAGCTTGGCAGATGGGCTCAGCTGTGTCCTGTGGTGGGTCTATTGTAGAGGTGACTGAAACAACAGGCTGTGTCCATCATGGGGGCAACCTCAACATCCTTCCACAGAAGCCACTCTGGCAGTCCCCCTCCTATGCCCCTGCTACCAAAACCTTGCAATTTATGCCAATTAGTGCTTAAATTGATGTGTTTTTTACAGGACGCTGTCGGTAGTCTAACTCAGTATCTTGTGTGAAAATCATAAAATTTATAACGACTGGCTTGTTCTTCATCATAATTTATTTCAGCCAAGTTAGAGTGATGTGACTGCTGAGTATCTATCTTTAGATCAATTAAATAAAACAAGCAGCTGAGTATGATATGATTCAGGCATATCAATGTAAGACACACGGGTTTTTTGACTGTTCTTGCAGTGGCTGAGAGGCAGCTAATAGGAGATAACTAGCCCTCTGCTAATCAGATGCTTAATTTATTTCTGAACATAGAAATGCAGAGCTTAACAGACTAGAACAGGAAAATAAGATAGCTTTTGTTATAAATGGATTCATTACTGTAGGTCTTTAAACTGTGCACCCTCCAGCAAGGTATTGTAAAAAGATGAGGAAGCAGATGCTACCTCAGGAGGCTTCAGCTGGTGCTCTTGGAATGGGATCCATGAACCACCTAAAATCTGTTATGTACCATTACCTGATAATGACTTTTTACTCTTACCTTTGGCTAGAATTCAGTACAGGCAAATTAAGATAACAAGATTATAAAATATTTAATACATAAGCTATTCTGATGGTGCAGTAGTTGTATGTTAACATGAACAGGAAGTCCAGTCAAATAGTTCTATGAGAAAATGACTTTTAAGATTAAAATTATATATTAAAAAAAGAGAATCCCAAAATGACAGTATGTCCCAGGTCTGTACATATGAGGCTTACCTGTCAAATAATTTATAAGGTAATATAAGGATGTGAAAATGAATTTTCAAGCCTTGGTACTTAGATTCAAACACCAAACCAAATCTATTTCAAGCTTGCAAAAATAACGAACTAAAATTTTCATGTCATTATTCAAAGCAGTCTCTGATTGTAGTTTTATTTTCAAATGCATAATACACATTTAAATTGTGCCAAATGCTTATCAAACAGCATATTTTCTTCTAAATTTTGTGGTTTTCCTTATCAAGCTTATAAGGAAAATAAAATTAGTATAGAAAAGTGTTACCAAATCAGGTACACAGTATTACTATCAATAAAATAACACTATTTCCTATTCCATTCCAGTTCAAGTACCTAAAAGCTGTGAAAAAGAAAAATATATTCCTCGTACTTTTTTCCCAATATTGATTTAATTAGATAATTTTTCATAACACTATTATTTATGAAAAACACGTCTAAAAAATTTTAGATCCTGTCACTTTATTTACTTTTGCTTCGGAGCAAAGTTTATTCCTGCTCAGCCATGTGTGAAGAGTTCCCATCTTCAGTTCTCAGATTTCCACCCTTGACTGCCTGTTTGTCAGTTTTGCACAGAATCGTCCCATGCCTTCACTCACACGGCTCCTTATGCGTTGCATCTGATCCCGCGGCTTGTATGCAAGGCCCCTACTCTGATCATATTTCAGGCCCTCTAAGGACCCGTTTCTTTGATTCTGTAAGCTTGTAGGCATTCAATCTAGTAAGCTTATGCTTATTTTTTTCCTGTGTTTTTTTTGTTTTGTTTGTTTGTTTGTTTGTTATTTGGGGTTTTTTTGGGGGGTGTTTGTTTTGGGTGGGTTTTTTTTCGGTAATTTTCCACTTCATTTCTTCTTCTCTGTCCTTAGAATGTAAATACCTTCATGACAGGGACCACTGTACAAGTGCAAAGATGTCTTGCACAGTGAGAGTGTAACTATAAGAAATGCTATAGATATGTAACAGAGTATGTGTATGAATAGGATATGCAACACTTTGAGCATGCTGCAGTGTCTCATTTTGGAGCAAACTATGATTACATTAGGTAATCTGGCATCCTGTAAAAGTGAGAAAATTAGAAACAGGGAAGGAATAGAAGTATTTTCTGGAAAAGATATAACTTAACTGAAAGACATCCAATGCTAGCCAGGCACTCCAGCTCAGCATAATAGGGAAAGAAAGGGGGATTTGACCAGACAAGCAGAAAATCAATACCTCTGCATTCTAGATAACATGGGGGAAAAAAGTACCACAGCTCTCAAGCTCCTTTGAGCTTCTTTGTATGTTAAGCAAGCCCTGGATAGGATTATTAGTTGCCATGCTGCTTGGACTAACTGAGCCATTTTCCTTTCCATGCATGGACTTAAAGAACTCTGGCAGACAATCTCTTCAGCATCTGCACGCAGTTGCCTTGCTCCTTAGCTCAGCGTTGCTTTGTCAAGTAAACTCTCAAGCACATCCTCAGGTTTTGGCTTTGTTTTTGCAGCAGTTTGCCAATTAAACCCTCCAAGGCAGCCATGCAGGAAGTGATGGAAAATAGTTGCTTTGCTATCGTTCTTCTAATGTAAGTATTTTCTTTCAGAGCTGAGCCACAACTTTGGAGAAGACATCATAAGAGAGTCAGGAATGGGGTGTTTGTTTTGGGTGGGTTCGGTGAAGGCTTCTCTCTGAAGAGCTGGATTTTGTTTTACAGGAATGATGCTGATATGCATTTGAAGCATAATATTTCTGCTACGAATGGAAAAGACTGTAGTGCTGCTATTAATTGTTTGATGATGTAGATTTTTTTTGTACTCTTTAATTTTATTATTAATATCTTAAATAATTAGTGACAAACTAATTCCTGAAATTGTTGAGAATACATTCCTGTTTCAAATTTACACCATCATTGATGAAATCAAGATTATTTTATTTTATTTTATTTTATTTTATTTTATTTTATTTTATTTTATTTATTTATTTATTAGCTTCTGATACATTTAATTAGTGTGGGGTTTTTTCGTTCTCTTGCAAACCTCGTTCTTCTTTGCCTGTTAAACAGAGATTATTTTAAAACATTAAGACTTTGTGGATCTTAGATTATGATAACATCATCTGCATCAGAACTGGATAACTAGTTGTCATTTCCCAAGCTGAATATAGCTTGCTGAAGTTAAAACTTGCAACTGTATGGATTAAATGCAACAAATTATATGCGTGCTTTGTAATTGAGTTATGTCAATGAAGATTTCTACAGCTTTTGAGAGGGTGTTATACAGGAAAACTGGAGAACAATTTGCTTTATAGTTGTCAGAATCTGCGGTCCTGTTTTCAACACTAACTCTCATTAGCTGCATAGTTATAGAGGTCAGGAAGGTTGTGACTGAATCAGTTTAACTCCATAAACACAGACTACAAATGAACACTTTTATTTTAGAGCTGAATTAACTGTAAGTAATCAAAAGGGTGTGACACACTGTTGAAGTACTTTCAGGTGATTTCAGAATGAAGGTCTTCCCTGTTCTTGAAGCACTATTCTCTTCTAACTAGCATATATACACCTCTCAGTTGCGTTATTAAAGAGCAAAACTTATTTGGGACAAAAACACTTTCCAAAAGAGTTTTGGAAGTGATGTTGCCAACAGTTTTGGGACACTGCATTCGCTTTTGTCAGGTTACAATATTTGTGGCTAACTATCCTTTTATAACACATGAAACAATTTTAAAATTTGTTATGCAAGTGCAATAGCTTTACCCTTTTCAAGTATATCATACAAAATTTGTAGGTAAAGGATAATTGCGATGAAAGGCTCTATAACAAATATAAAACTGAAATAATTGTGGATCAGGGTGCTGCCTCTTACCAATGGTAGTGTTTTTAACATTTCCCAATTTTCTTATTCTCTGAAAATCCAAAGATCAGGTTCAGTGGATCTTAATTTTTCATCCAGTGATGTTACTACTGTACTTGCACTATTTTCTGCATGACATAGATGATGCTGTAAACTGACTGAATGTTGGGTATTGTTCATTATGGTTTACCTGGGCTATTACTTTTAAAAATGCACTCGGTTGTGCAACTGACATTACATAGATTATGCTTCTGGAGTACATTATTTTTATTTTTAAAAATGAGAATTTGATCCCTAACGAGATTCTCATAAACAGCAATTTTGAATTCCTGTTAAAATTTGTGAAATATTTGGACAGTCACAAAAGTCTTCACAATGAGTCTGGATTACCTGAGAATTCAGCATTGTTCCTGTAATCACAATACTGTGAAATCTGTGTTCTACTAACAGAAATAATTAACTTCCTGCAATGATTGTTTTCTTGGATGGGAAAGGATAAGATATGTATTATTTTTTAGACTAGAAAGTCTAAAACCTACATTTTGGGGCTTTTTGTTTCCTTTTTAAATTTAAGTAATAGATTTTTGTATTTATAATGAAGCAACATAGAGTAAGACTTCTGATAATTAGTTTAATTGACTGTCCTTTTGCTATGTCTTACTGCAATTGCTTCTGCAAATATGTATCATTACGTCCCAGCCACCAGAAGATTGTCTCAGGAGAGTTAACACCTTTTTTCAAGTTCATTAACTGTTCTCATGATCATCACCTGAACTGCTTGAACGATCAAATCTCATTTTCCTAAAGCCTATAACTTACCTCTGTAAACTCATCTTTTACAGTGATCTCCTGTATGTATGAGGCATCATTAGCGCTCCTTCATACATTGATGGGAAAGTGACTTCTACCCTAAAGACTACGCTTTCTTACCACAGAAGTTCACTCAGCTAAAGGCCAGAATAGAGAGTTTTGGAACAGAGCATAAATGTTTCTCTCTCTCTCTCTTTTTCCAGTGATATGCTCTAGACTTAAATGATACGGAGATGATGACAGACATGCACTGGTGGTACTAGACTGGTAAATGCGAGACCTGACCAGTAAACACATAGTCCTAAATACTGCACACAACAAAATATATTAGACTAAGTTTTTTTCTTTAAGTTGAAAGACATTTTTTCTTCCTATTAATTTTCTATGTATATAACATCTAAGTTCACAGCTTTCTCCTCCCCACACTAAAATCTCCTATGTTTACTTTGAGAGAGTTTCATTCTCATAGGATATATTTGCTGCCCTCTTTAGCACATGTAGAAAAACCTAGTACATCACTGATACATTTCTGCAGAAAATTACTAGGCATACACCAAGTTCCTAACTCCTGGCATTTTATTTTAAGCTCAAGTACAGGAGGGATAGGGATTCTAAATTGTAGCAAGTGCCTCTAAGTAGCTATTGTGGTTGTGCTTATGCAGTGTCAGCTCCAGCTACAAGGAAATAAATAAGAATTTTAAAATAGGTCATAAGTTTATGTTTGATTATTTCAGTCATAAAGGCAAACTATGAGTTAGAGGATAATATCCTGGCCTGTTCTGTAAGAACGATTACTGTCAATTAACTGAACAGATGTTAAGACTAACTACTTTATGAGGAATTATTACCATTTTAAAATATTTTAGTCTGATGGTTAGCTAGCAGCCCATTTGAATACAGTTACCTTCCTCTTTTTTCTATTATATTTTTAAATGTTCCATTGATTGCCAATCACAATTCTAAAAATATTTATGCATTTGTTAGAGAGAAATAGAAATTTCTGATTTTTTTTTTTTCTAGTAACACTGAAGATGATGTTGCTTATATTAGTTATAAAACATATTCTTTTTAGGAAAAAAAAACATAGAATTTTAATATCAGGAAAAATCAAATTTGTATACATTTTTATTGTCAAAATGTGAACTGCCACAAACATAAGCCAGTTCTATACTGTTTTGAATCCAGTTAAATCTTCTGTTTGGTATGACAATGTAGTATTACATCTGTTCAATATGCTCAGATGAAAAGGTTACAGCATTATTTGAGTGTATTGAGTATTCAGTCTGAAATAATTAGCATCAGTTTAAGATTCCTTCCAAATGCAACATATGCCTACGTATGATACTACAAAAAGATTTATTTTAGAGACACTGCATAGCCTGGGTAATGTGCTCCATAGATACCAAGCTCTATGTCACATCTTGGAATCATATTTTAAAGAAAACTTGACACACAGTTGAATATAAGAACAGTATGACTTGTACCTAATTAATGACTTTGTAACTTATAGATATCTGTGGGTTTGCCTATGGAAAATGTACATTAGATAAGTAGGTTTCAAAACCCAGGCCAGTGTTTGAAGGTACCATGCTGGGGCTGCTTTTATGCAATCTTATTTATCTGTTTATTCATTCAGACTACAAAAGATGAGTAAAACTACAAAGAAAAAAATCAATTTCAAAAATTTCTTATAGCCCCTCACGAGACTTTTCAAAAATATGGGTTTATTGGTGAAATAGAGGAAAGAAAAGGAAAAACAAAAACAAAAAAAACAACAACAAAACAAAAAAAAAAACAACAAGGAGAGGGAGAGGGAGAATGTAATAATCACTATAATAAGAGTTATAGGGTATTTGGACTCTATTTACTATGCTAGTAAATTGAATGATTCCAGGGGACTGTCTTTTTGTTTGTTTGGTTGTTGGTTTGGTTTTGGGGTTGTTTTGTGGGGGTTTTGTGTTTTTTTGTTTTTGTTTTTGTTTTTGTTTTTGTTTTGTTTTGTTTTGTTTGTTTGTTTGTTTGTTTGTTTGTGGTTCAGTGTTTGGTTGTTGGGGTTTTTTGGGGGGGAGGAGGAGGGGATGTTATTGGTCATTTGAAGATTAAATTACCTTACATCTGTTTCAAAGTAAGGTTGGCTCATTAACTTCTGGAACAGATATCTGTTTTCTAATGTACTGAGATAGCATATTGTGCCAAGACAAAGTACAGTAAATGCTGGCAAAAGGGAAATGGGAAGCCATATGAATTGTTACTATAGTCAAATATGCAGAAAGCTAAAAATGAATAGGAATTTGTGTCAGATAATAAAACAATTAGAAAAAAAAAATCCAACACAAAAAAATCTGTAAAAATATTGTGACACAAAGAAAAACATGGAAACACAGCACTTCCTAACTAATTCAGCTTCATATTGGTTATGTGGAGGTAAGCTGATTATAACCTAATGACAAATGTGGGAATGCATTAGTAAAAAAGGGATGCATGTAGGGTACTGGCAGAAGTATTTAATGATTTGAAATTAACAAAAAGGGAATTGTTTGGTTTGGGTTTTTTTTTTGTCATTTGATTAACAGATGAAAATAAAATATATAAAAATTTCAAAATATTTGGGTTTGGATTTTTTTCACATACTTTTCTCCTCTTTCAAAGGGACCAAGAGGAGAAAGAGATAAAGAATTAAAAAAAAAAAAAACCACCAACCAACCAAACTCACAAAAAAACCCATCATCAAAAAACCAAACCACATTTGAAAATGGAAAATAATATGAAATGGAGGATTATTATTTTTTACACTTTTTATGAAAGCTTTACTTTTTTAGGCAAACACACACCCCCCATTATCAAAATTTATTGAAGAAGATTCTCTTCCAAGTGTCCTAAAATAATCAAAACAAGTTATTGTTTGATCAGCCCTGCTTAAAAATCAGAGAAAATATGTTACTAAACATAACTTACAAAAAATTATTGGACTTTTGTCTCTAAGATGTCTACTTATTTCCATTTCATTCTAGAGACTGTCCGTTTGCTGCTGTACGTATTCCATACTGCAGTCAACCTTTGACAAATAATTTGAGGTGGCTCTGCAACACATGATCAGATGATTTCTCTTCCTTCTGGTTTCCTGTGTCTATCTGCATAATTTCACTATACATTTGAAAGAATTGAATTTAATATACTTCTACTGCTCAAAGGATTATAGTAATTTTCTATTTGAACTACAAGTATGATCATGGAAAAAGGAACTAGTTAAGAGGATTATTTGTGAGACTGGATTTATACAAAGAGGCCAATGTCAGGCCAGAGTTTCATCCTTAATTCTGACAGGTCTTGGTTTCATGGCTTAGAAGTCAACCCTTCAACAGTTTTAAATGTATCCTTTTGTAATGACACAGTATATCCAAAAAAAGAAAGTTGAAAGATGCATTCACAAGGCAAGGCCTGGGAACAGTAATAGCAAATGCACAATTCAAAAAAATCCCACACTCAGAAAGGCTATTACAGCTATAAATGGGGGACATGAGTAAAATATAGTAAGGAAATTTAAAGAGGCTTTCAACCACTATATGGTGAGAATACAAAAATCTTTCAAGAAGTAAAATGTACCAAATGGAAAAGTATAAAGGAATAAATTGGGGAAGGCTGGGTGGGGAGAAGGAAAGCACTGAAGTTCTGCAGATAAATGCATTTCTAATGACTGCCTATAAAAATGAGTACCTTTCTGACCCTGCCTTAAATTGTTTCTCTAACATTTTTTAATTTGCAGAATGAGTCTGTGAAGATACATAGGACCAGGTCTTTTTCTTCAATGTTTGTGCAAGCCAAGGTGCTGGAATCTTGTTATGTGATTAGCTGTGTGAATAATATTCATCACAATAAATGAGTAATGATTAATAGGGTAAAGACACAGAGAAGACATACTAAGTTAGGATAAAATAAAAAAAATGTATGAATGAAATTACAACACTATATGATAATTACATCACGAGTGTTTTACTGTCCTAAATTAAAATATTAATTCAGTTATTTTCAAGCATTTTAGTTGAATCCATAGCATACTTTTAATAAGACAGAGGAAAATTAGAAGTCTGCATTTATTTCATATTGAAAGATATGGTTGAGTATTTCTTCAGGCAAGCTACTGTCAGAGTCCAATACTCTCTGACCAGATTCTTTTAAATAGTCCACACATGGAAGGTGCAATGTTTGATATAAATTTACTTATTTATAGATAGTTGATGTTACATGGTATTTTTTATTTAGCAGAGTTATATGAAAAATACTGCATAACACAATACAAACGTAAGTTAAACTTAGCAAAATATAGTAAAAATTGCAATATACAGTTCAATCACAATACCAATACGATCCCTGTTACTGGTCTCTCTAATACGCTCACTGTCGCAACACTGGGTATCCCCAGTCACCACAAAGGAAAACGGGTTGAAACTAGCTCAAACCCTTCCTCTCTTCAAAATTCTTTTGCTAGTTGTCTGAGGTTTATTTTCTCTCTTGGGTTTAGCCACATATTCACACACCCCCATGCTAGTCTAGCTAACTCAGGGACACATTCACACTTTTAATGAACTCAGGGAGAAAAATCTACACCAACAGTTGATCTACTCAACTGTTGATAGCTGTTCATCTAAAACAAAGGCCACTCTCTGGTCCTCTTTTTGTTGAGGTAAAGTCAGCTTCTTTGCAACAGCTGTGGTCAGTCACACCCTACATTATACCCTGACTTTCACGGGCACATCACTTTTGCCCATCTCCTCTGAGCCTTCTTCCATTGTAGGGATTTATTGGTCTGTCACACCCACCCTCACGTGAAAACATTTCCTCTGATTAGTATTGTCTGTTTTTTAGATTTTTTGGGGGGTGTTGTTAGATATAAATCCAATAATAAAGAAAGTTACAGTGTATGAGAAAAAATATTATGAACAAATTACCATACCATTTGCAGGTTTTTTCCAATCATACATAAATACTAAGAATCTATATAAATGTTAACATGCTGTTACTCTTTCTTGAGGCTGTTAAGTAGCTTGCTTATATCCACAGTTGATAACTATCCACGACCTTTCATATAGGTGTTCATTTAACATTTGATAACTCTCATTTGAAAATTTCTATGTAACTTACTCAGATTTCTATAAGCCATTTATAAATGGGAAGGAGTTGTTTATAAATTTTGTGGGCAAAAGTTTGCAACCCTGCATTCTCTCAGCCTTCTATTCTGACTTCGGAAATCAGATTTGAAGAATTGAACTTTATTTATGGTCTAGGCTGGTCATTCATAAACTACTTCCTACTTGAAAGCTATATAAGCTATATAAGCTGGTTTGACAGACCAACCAGCTTTAGTACAGATCATGATAAAGTTAATATACAACTTCTGGTTCACATTCTGTTAGAACATTGCCAGATTTTGCCCAAATCTCAACTGTAATAAAGCTTGTAGTGGCAATGGGTGCTGTGGAGCCATAAGGGAACAATTGTTCAAAAAAAAAATGCCATAGCTTCAGACAAGTGAGTGAAACCATGGCAGCTAAGACAGCTCAGGGTTTGTATCCACTGCTTTTGAATATTTCAAAAGGTGTAACCCTAGCTGTAAGGAGTTTCATCTTCAAATCTTAACAAGAATATCATGAGAGCAGCAGCAAGACTAGCTTATGATTTATTAAGTATACTTGGACAGTTTTTCAAATCTGAAATAAACACCAGGGACCAGCAGATTTCTGCTTTAACAGTTAAGCTTTAAATGTGAGCAAAGGCTGTTAACATATCTGTTCACCACTCTTACTGAAATGGTATGAAACTGCCTCAGGGGAAGTTCAGAGTGGGAAAGAAAGAGGTTCTTCACTGAGAGGGTGGTTGGTCACTAGCAGAGGCTGCCCAGGGAACTGGTCATGGCACCAAGCCTGTCAGAGCTCAAAGACTGTCTGGACGATGCTCTTTTAGTCATATGGTTTAGGCTTAGGTAGTCCTGCGAGGAGCAGGGATCTGGACTTGATGATCTTTATGGGTCCGTTCCAATTTGAGATAGTCTAGGATTCTATGATTCTAAACCCATGAAGAAAGCGAATTTAAAAAGATCATGCACATCCAGAGGATCATCACGACAGACCAATCTCCTCTTACCCATTGTTCCAACTGGGATTAAAAAGAGATTTTGTCAAGCAATGCTTTTTGTTCACAAATTCTTAGTGAAAGCATGGTATGAATTCTGAAATGTTTGGGGTATAGCCATACAGTTAACCTCCCCTTTCTTCATTCCCTTCCCAACTCCTTCAAAGAACTTGATGACTGTAATGGGTGAACCTTGGCTGGATGCCAGGTGACCATCAAGTCACTCTATCAATCCCCCTCCTCAGCTGGACAGGGGAGATAAAATATGAAAGGTTGATGGGTTGAGATAAGGACAGGGAGATCACTCACCAATTACCATCCTAGGCAAAACAGACTCAACTAAGGATAATTACTTTAATTTATTGCCAATCAAAAGGCAGAGTAGGATAATGAGAAATAAACCCCAATCTTAAAATACCTTCACCCCACCACTGCCTTCTTCCTGGGCTCAACTTCACTCCCAATTTTCTCTAACTCCTCCCCCAAAGCAGCACAGGGGGATGGGGAATGGGGGTTGTGATCAGTTCATCACACGTCTCAGTCACACTTTTGTCAGCAACATGGACAGCAAGATCGAGTTCACCCTCAGCAAGGTTGCCGATGACACCAAGCTGTGTCGTGCAGTCAACACACTGGAGGAAAGGGAAGTCATTCAGAGGGACCATGTGAGGCTTGAGAGGTGGGCCCATGCAAACCACATGAAGTTCAACAAGGCCAAGTGCAAGGTCCTGCACGTGGGTCGAGGCAATTCCAAGCACATCTGTAGGCTGAGCAGGGAATGGATTGACAGCAGCCCTGAGATGATGGACTTGGGGGTGTTGGTGGATGAGAAGATCAACATGACCCAGAAATGTGTGCTTGCAGCCCAGAAAGCCAACTATATCCTGGGCTACATCAAAAGAAGCATGGCCAGCAGGTCAAAGGAGGTGATTCTGCCCCTCTACTCTGCTCATCTGAGACCCCACCTGCAGTACTGTGTTCAGCTCTGGGGCTCCCAACATAAGAAGGACATGGAGTTATTAGAGAGAGTCCAGAGGAGCAAGACCACAAAGATGATCAGAGGGCTGAAGCACCTCTCCTGTGAAGACAGTCTGATAGAGCTGGGATTGTTCAGCCTGGAGAAAAGAAGGCTCCAGAGAGATCTAATTGCAGCTTTCCAGTACCTGAAGGGGGCCTACAGGAAAGCTTGTGAGGGACTGTTTATCAGGGAGTGTAGTCATAGGACAAGGGGTAATGGGTTTAAGATGAAAGAGGGTGGATTTAAATGAGATGTTAGAAAGAAATTCTTTACTGTGTGGGAGGTGAGGCACTGGAAAAGGTTGCCCAGAGAAGTTGTGGATGCCCCCTCCCTGGAAGTGTTCAAGGCCAGGTTGGATGGGGCTTTGGGCAACCTGGTCTAGTGGAGGGTGTCCCTGCCCATGGCAGGGGGGTTGGAACTAGATGATCTTTGAGGTCCCTTCCAACCCAAACCATTCTATGATTCTACGATCTGTTCTAACATTCCAATCTTCAAGATGACCTAAAAGCCAATAAAAATTCAGCAAAATTCCATGAAAGAAAACTATCTAAATATTATTAAAACTATGTCATAATTAGAAATCTAAGTTTACGTCAAAATTTTTCTATCTGTATTTCTACATGACACAATACACTAGATTATACAAAGAATGATTAATAAAAATACTAGGTAACTTCTAGACTAAGAGTATTGAAATGTCACATTTTATAGATTTTAGAAATGTATCTGTTTTATTTATGCAGAAATGTATCTGTTTTATAATGCAGAAATACAACTTTTTTTACACAAAATAACTTCCAAAATTAGTGCTTTTTCTAGAGAACAGATTAGAAACATTGTTCAGATGTGAAGATTTTAAGAGTTAGTGATGTTTTAGTTCTGATAAAGGACCTTAGGAAGTGAAAACAATTTGTGACAATTGAATTTCACAGATGGAAAAGTAGCAGTAATGCTATTGCAAAATGCAAGATCATGAATTAAATCATACATCAAATAAGAGTAATTGCAAATGTCTCAAATGGATATTGAAATCTCCAAGTATAGCTCATGTATTACAATGTGTTATGGAAGTCAACAGATGAAATATTTGAAACACATACTTCTTTTTGAATAAGAATACTTGTTATAAAACAAGCTGACAAAATGCTAGAAAACTTACAAGACCCAAAAGTGAGAAAAAAACATAATTAGACTGTAAATCTTTGTTATGTGAATTCCCTGATAATTTTGTCAATATATCTGAAACTAATTAATTTTTCATTTAAAGTTTGTGGGAAAAAACCCAAACCACCACCACCAACAACAAAATCCACCCCCCAAAAAAACCCACAAGAACAGCTAAATACTATTTTCTAAAACTAAATGGCCACATTTTTATCACTATAGGTGCATTCCTTCAGAAAATAAATTACTATGAATTAAAAATATTTCATAGCTTCTAGAATGTTAATACAACTGTCTGAAAAACTTTAGAGGCCATTTTACTAACAATAAGCTGAATTAATTTTCAGATAATATTTACATAATCGATAATATAATATTCCAAATTTACTGTATGTTAAACAGAGCCTTTAAGTCTTCTTAATGTTGAAGACTTTTTCTTTTTTTTTTTTTACGTTAAAAATACCACTGTGACTGATGTTTTTTGTAACACAGGATGAAAAAATCTAGAATTTAGGTAAAAATTTCCAATGCCTTCATTTCAAATGTAACATAACATTTCTAATGCTAAAATAAGAATAATAAAACTTGGAAACCCAGAAGCTCTTAGTTGTTTAAATTACAAAGTGTTTGTGTTTCAGTTCAGATTAAACATTTACTTTTAATCATTCTTATCAAGAGGTAGACAGTATGTCCTCTGGTTTGCTTTCAAAACTTCTTATGTAGTTCTCAGCATGACCAATTAATTTCATAGGTTTGTTTCTAAGGTATGTCTGTCTCCCTCTAGGTGGTATCAATTGTATTTGTTTGCTTGCTTTGTGCTGTGGTTTGCATAATATGTTAAAATAAGTGTGACTGGGCACCAGAGAAGAAGATCATATGTGTTCTGTCCTAAATGATGCATGTAGTTCCCTCTATGGAACGAGTGAAAGATCATGCCCTGTCTTACTGCAGCTCAGTATGAGCTTTTCAAGAAGCTGTTGCAATGCAGGTGGTGAGCAAGAGCCTCAGTAAGCAAGGATTGTCAAGCATGAACAGAGCCAGGACAATCTTGGGAAGAACAAGGAGGTGGCTTCAGGCACTACAGGAAATACAGAGAGGCTTATTTACATTGCTAGAGAGAACAGTGTAGTTTTTTCAATCCAAAAGACCTCTGAAAATTGCAGGACCACAGGAAAGAGTATACAATTTGATTACACAATGGGTATTAGTAACGCTGTTTACAAAATCCTTCTCTTCTTGTCTGATAAACTCTAATTTATAACTATCTTGTTCTAATAATCCTAGAAATTCAAAACAATCTGGGTCCTGAAAAAAAAAGAAAAGGGATGTATCTATTTCAAAGCTGTGGGTGATTCTGGGTCGGCAGCCAAATCAGTTTCTAGGATGAGAAGTCCTGGAGACACTTCACTATTTTCCTTTGTCAGATATTCTAAGGTGGGATTGTTGTTGTTGTTTTTTATTTGTGGGTTTTTTGTTTGAGGTTTTTTGTGATTTTTCCCCCCCCTGAGTTCTGCTGAGTTTTACCAAAGCCTACTGAGAAAAATGAAGTGCTCTCAGCAGGAAGCATTGAACCAGTTTCTCCTTTGCTCTGACAATTACAGTCTGCATGCTTCCCTCAGAGCTGAAAGCTATGCTGGCACATGCACCTCTTTCATGAATGATCAGGAGAACAGCAAGGAATCTCTCTCTGTTGTGTGAGAAATTACTTTTCTGAGATCATGATGAGAGCCTACGTAAAGCATATGCATTTTACCTATCCAAAATCTAGCATTGGAGCAATGTTATTTCAGGAAAAGAAAATCAAAGTTCAGATATCAATGTAAATTAATTTTGACGCATCAGTAACCTTTTTCCTCTGGGCCAGGAAGCATTGCTGTTTTGACTAGTAACACAAGTATAGTTGAATAAAATCACCACTTGAATAAAAGCAGCATGACGTCCAAACCAGATCTTTTCAGACAATTAAATTCAAGCACAATCTCATCAGGGTTTCATAAAACTTTCTGTCTTATAGTGTGTTTCTGCAATTGAAACAGGTGACAAGATACCTGTTTCCTCACAAGCAGAGAGTTTAAATAATGTTCCAGGAACACTTAAGACATTTATGTCAGCAAAAGTTAACTCAACATGATCATTATCTGTGAATGAGAATCTGGAAAATAATGTTGATACACTTTTTTTTTTTTTTTTTTGCTATCCACAGTTGATTGTTGTTTCCCCCCTCCCAACTACCAGCTGAACTTTACCTTGGAGGATTATCTGCGGCCTCTTGATTACCCCCTGAGTGTCCATTTCAGCTGAGGTTTTAGGAGAACTGCAATTTCCTTTCTACCATTATACATTATACTTCTTAGCTCTTCATAGCATTTTGACATCAAGACCAAAATTCTCTTATGCAATCCACAAGATACTTTCTTCAAAACTGAAGTTAAAATTCTATGTATCTCATTATGACTAGTGGAATGGTTTGTTTTGTAAACTATCTTAATTTTCTGTGCCATATTTTGAAAAAATGTTTTCCTCGTGCACCTACTTCAGCTTAACTCAGATAGATAGAACTCAGGTTATTGACAGTGACTTGTAAAGGCTTGGCTGATATTCAGACCATTAATAGTGACTTCTAAAGACCTAGGAGGATTTAATCATCTGCCTGTTTACTCAGGTTTTTCAGAATAAACACAGTGAAAATTGTGAGCTTTCTGATTTTTCATTCCTATCCCTGAAATATAGAGGCCCCATATTCTTTATTCTGTGATTTCATACAATAATTATGATGGAGGCAACTAAAACCACAGAAAATGGTACATAACCATCACAGGCAGCATTAATTACCTTCTGTTTAATTCTTTCAAGAATACAGCTAACAAGTTGCATAAAAAGCCTAAATGAAATTCACCATCATTAGAAACAAGCCTGTCATATCAGTCAGAGAATGTAGCTGAAGGAGCAGCGAGAAGGTAGTTTAATTCTTGCTGTCCTTGTAAAGCAGTAATTTGCAAAATCCTAGCAAAGATAAACCAGTTACTCAATTTCTCTTGTTGCCTAGATATACTATTGTACACTTGGTATCAAATATATTAAATTTGAACATTTTATCATCACATGGAAGCTTCTGTCATCTCTATTAGGAATTTTTTTAAAAAAACCTATTAGGAATATACATTATAAATATTATTACTTATAGTGAGTATGCATTCCCTGTGTGTAAGCATTTCCCTCTCAGGGAAGTTATTGAGTCACCATCCCTGGAGGTACTTAAAAGACGTGTAGACAGACAGGGTGCTTATGGACATGGTTTAGTAGTAGACTTGGCAGATTTATGTTTATGGTTGGACTTGATGATCTGAAGGGTCTTTTCCAGGCTAAATGTTTCTATGATGCTATTAATACATTGAGTTAAGAATGAGATTTCATCACTATATTAACCTAAACATTTATGTATGATTACATATTGCATGTCTGTTAGTGCATGTTTGACAACGATGGAGTATTTGCAAGGAAAATGTAGTTGCTGAATCTGAATTCATAATGTCTAGGATTAAGCAAAACACAACACTCCTGAACTAATAATTATCATTCAGCCCGTTTAATATTGTGAGTCATACAATTTAATTTATTGTCATTCACAAGTACAATTATTTTATTTTTATATATAATATATTTCAAAATGCTAGTAAAACAGCAGTCATATATTCTGGGCATATATTCTGAGTCATATATTCTGGGCAATTAACTTTTCAAGTAGATAAAGACATTGCCTTTTGTCTTGTGCTTCCCAGCTCCCTGAAATAGTTCAATCATATCCTACATTAAAGACCTGAAGGCATTTTTCCAGTAACTGAGTATTTCCAGAGCCTGTTGTCTAATCCTGAGGTTTAATGGGATTGTCTAACCTATCCAAACTATCACTTTTTTTTAGCCTCCAGAACACGTGTCTGCACTCTGCCTGCTGGGAATGATCCTTGGCCTGACATATCTCACAAATTGTGCTTGAGAACTGACTGTTAAAGTATGAGTTGGTAATGGTCACAAATGCTCCAAGAACGAATCTAACAGTTTAGCAGTATAGAAGATCAATGCCTTTTTCCCACTATAGAAGATAGATGCCTTTTTCCCACTGTCCTGGCTTTTGGCTATGATAGAGTTAATTTTTGCAAGAAGCTAGGAGGGGACATAGCAAGGACAGCTGACCCATACTAGCCAAAGGAATATTAATAAGTCATGCTCTGGATATTAGGGGGGACCTGGACAGGGCAGAGGGACCACTGCTCTGGGAAGGGTTGGGTGTCAGTTTTCTGGAGGTGAGCAAATTGCCTTGTGTATCACCGGCTTTGTATATTCTTTTATAAGTATTGTTGTTGTTATTTTCCTCTTTCTTTGCTGTCCTAGAAAACTGTCCTTATTCCAGCCCATGAGTTTTACCTTTTTCTTTTGATTCTCCTTCCCTTCCAACAACCAGGGTGGGGAGGAGCGAGCGAGCAGCTGCCGGCTGGGGCTAAACTATGACACCCACTTCCAGAACTGATAAAATAAACTGATACTTGTTTATTACTGCAGACATAGCTATTGTATCTCATATTTTTTTACTTTATACAATATTACTATATTTTAAAACTTCTCTAGCTCCTAAATAATACTGTTTGGTTCTTAGGTATTGCTAAAAATTCCAGTCTTTTTCTATTTTAATCATTAAGTAGAATAAAGGTCTATTTTATCATGGAAAAAATGCATTCTAGCACTGAAAAAAAATTACAAACAAAAGACCAAAGTGAAATTATAGGCCTATGATCCTTTCTGAATACTTTGATACAAACTCAAAAGAGAACTGAGCCTTCCTTTAACATCTGGCTTGCTCATATGCTGATTCATTTTTCAGTTAAGTAGGACATCTAAGAGTCTCCAATTATCTTATTCTCTCTTTCTGTTCTCAACTACAGTTACAATAGACTTCAATAGTCAAGAAATCCTGACTAATATGGTTCCTTAAGAATGAACAAATCGGGCTAATTCTCTAACACAGTGCTGAGACCAATTCGCTGGACCTAAATTAACTGGAGTTGGCAAAAATGAATTTTCTTTCAAGATTTATGCTACTTTTCAGGCAGATTAGTCTACATGATGGACTTAATTCCTTTGCTTTAATTAGGGAACTATTCTGTTGAATACAATGGAGTTTAACTCCCTGAATATTTTAAACAATTAGTTTATTATAGTTCACATTTAGCTCACAGGTATGTTTATGTTTTCAAGTAGTGTGGACAAATAAGAGGATTTTTAAAGTGAAATAGTGTGGTTTAACCATCAGCTGGCAACTAAGCACCACGCAGCCACTTGCTCACTCTCATGAGAAAACTCATGAGTTGAGATAAAGACAGTTTCACAGATAAAGCAAAAGCCACACACACAAGCAAAGCGAAACAAGGAATTAATTCACCACTTCCCATTGGCAGGCAGCTTTTCAGCCATCTCCAGGAAAGCAGGGCTTCGTCACACCTAATGGTTACTTGGGAAGACAAATGCCATCACTCCGAACCTCCCCCCCCACTTGCTCCTTTTTCCCCTCAGCTTTATATGCTGAGCATGACATCATATCCCTTTGGTCTGTCAGCTGTCCTGGCCATGACCCCTCCCAACTTCTTATGCACCTCCAGTCTGCTTGCTGGTGGAGTGGTGCGAGAAGCAGAAAAGGCCTTGGCTCTGTGTGAGCACTGCTCAGCAGTAATGAAAATATCTCTGCGTTATCAACACTGTTTTCAGCACAAATCCAAAGCACAGCCCCATACTAGCTACTATGAAGTAAATTAACTCTATCCCAGCCAAAACCAGCACAAGCAGTGAAGGTACCTGATAGCAGTACCTGATACTCATTCTATTCTTCTTCCAGGGGTAGTACCACAGACTAGCCCTACACATATGGATCAACCATCTATTAGTGGCTGGACTGCACTAGGTACATTCTTGAAGTGCTTATTTCAGGTTTGTTTCATCTGAAAGTTCACTTGTTCTGAAATTGCTGCATTATGTGAACAAAAGTTTGCTAAGAGGGGATGATTTGGAGTTGGCTTCAGAAGTATATTTCTGACCTTAATGAAACAGTTATTGCAGATGCACCTATAAAATACCTGCTACAGGAACTGAAAAACCTCAAAGAAATGGAAACAATGTGATAACTGATTAAAAATTGATTTGTTGATCTGGGTGTCTAGTGCAGTAAAGATCAATTTACTCTGCACCAGAGACTTATGTCCTTAATATAGTTACAGATTTTGAATACTGAAGGTGTAAAAGACATGGAAGAATGAGATTCTTAAGAATACACCTACATCATAGTTAATGTACAGCTGATCTTAATTTAGTATGAGTTGCCTTAGTGACTACTTTCTAAGTTTAGAAATATGCAACTTTTCCTAGTAGAAAAGAAAAAAAAGTATTGAAAAATCCTAGAAACAAGATCAAAAAACAAAGTTGTTTATGAAATGTCTGTAATTGTTTTTATATTTCTATATTTCTGTATATATTTTATCTTCACTGGATAAAAAAACTGGCTGGATGGCCGAGCCCAGAGAGTTGTGGTGAATGGAGTTAAATCCAGTTGGTGGCCGGTCACTAGCGGTGTTCCCCAGGGCTCAGTCTGGGGCCGGTCTTGTTTAATCTATTTATCAATGATCTGGATGAGGGGATTGAGTGTGCCCTCAGTAAGTCTGCAGATGAAACCAGATTGGGTGGGAGTGCTGATCTGCTCCAGGGTAGGAAGGCTCTACAGAGGGTTCTCGACNTGTCCAGAGAAGGGCAACTAAGCTGGTCAAACAACTGGAGCACAAGTCTTATGAGGAGCAGCTGAGGGAACTGGGGTTGTTTGGCCTGGACAACATGAGGCTGAGGGGAGACTTTATCACTCTCTACAATTACCTCAAAGGAGGTTGTAGTGAGGTGGGCTTTGAGGAAATGGCCTCAAGCTGCATCAGGGGATGTTTAGATTGTATATTAGGAGAAATGTCTTCACCGAAAGAGTGGTCAGACATTGGAACAGGCTGCCCAGAGAGGCGGTGGGGTCACCCTACCTGGGGGTGTTCAAATAACATGTAGACGTGGCACTTCGGGACATGGTTTAGTAGGCATGGTGGTGTTGGGTTGATGGTTGGACTTGATGATCTTAGTCTTTTCCAACCTTGAAGATTCTATGATTCTATGATTCTATGATTTGTATGAAACTGTTTGCTATTTGAAATTGATCTTTTCTAAGTCTAGCAATTTGAATAACTACTAATCTGTGTTGGGGATGTATTCATTAAAGTTTTAGCCTTTTAAAGACAAGTTACAATCCACTATCCAACTGCATTTAGATTTATCAGTCAGATTTTAAGTATAGTTGAAGAATGAAAAACATATTGAAAATATTTATAGATAAGAGTATATTTTTTTATTTTTAACAATGTTCATTGCATGATATAAAACAAAAAGCTAGAAGTACACCAAAAGTCAGATCTAGTATAAAATTGGGCATTATATAAATAGTTTCACAAATATGATTTTTCATGGTATAGTATCTGTTCAACTGAGAAATGCTAACATTCAAGGTCTAACTGTACTATGGTTCATTACTGCATAATGCGTAACTTTTTTTTTTTTTTAATGGTTTTATCTATCATTCACAGAGGTCTTAATCCAAATTCAATGAAACTAGTATAAAGATTCCAATCAGATGAGTGTTAGGTAATTCACATGTTTTCTGATTTGCTGTATTATAAAATGGGCTGACATCACCATATGTAATTTAATTACATTAGCAGTACTTTTATCTCAAACTGTTTAATTGCTCAGTGTTTTACAGAAAGAGTACTGTTTCACTAAGAAAATTTTCTAGTAACTTTTCTAGTTTTCAAGTAACTTTTCTAAAAAGCAAAATTAGCATGTAATATTCAAATATTTTGGATAAGCAAATTCTTGAAACAAAATAAAAGGAATGAAGAACTATTGACCGACCTTCTCACCTCTCCGATGTGGATTTATAGATTAAATTGTAATATTTGTATGTTTTGATATGTCAAAACATTAATGAAGAAAAAATCTCTAGTCTGTCTTTGAGCTTTCAAAGCAGTAACACCTCATTCATGAATCACTATGCAGTAACACTAAGTACAGCAGCGAATGTTTTAGAACAGGTGAGCATTCAACATGAAAGAAGTAAAAAGGAACACAGAAGGCAAATCTATGTGCCTTCTTAAGTATTACTTAAAAAACAAGTCATCTCTGCATTGAACAATAATATCAGCAACACAAGTGATACTATCTGGACAGCAGTGGAAATATATTATCCCAGGAAAAGCAGAAACCTCACGGCAAATCCAGCAGTAAACATGGTGGTCAGTGGCAGAACACAAATATTGGTGGCTTTAGTTCCCAATCTACATATCAAGTGTGTATACAATAAGTAAATAAAGCTACGCTTTTCTTTTGCAGCTTTTCCTCTTGCAGTTTTACATTGCCCATCATACTTTTTATGCATTCTTATTGAAAATCTTGATTCCATTTTTAAAAAGCTTGCATGTGCTTTACTGGCATGACTAAATATTTTCAAAGTTTGAACATCAAAAGCAAAGGTAGTGTGATGATGGGTTCATTGGGCAAGGTTTTGGTAGCAGGGAAGCTACAGGTGTGACTTCTGTGAGAAGCTGCTAGAAGCTTCCCCTGTGTCTGATAGAGCCAATGCCAGCCGGCTCCAAGACGGACCTGCTGCTGGCCAAGGCCAAGCCAATCAGCGCCTTTGTGATAACATATTTAAGAAGGGAAAAAACAAGTTAGAGGGAGCTTTTGCAACTCCTCCAAGAGAGGAGTGAGAAGATGTAAGAAACTGCAGACACCAAGGTCAGTGCAGAAGGAGGGGCAGGAGGTGCTCCAGGTGCCGNATGTAATCAACTGACCATAACCCCCATTCCCTGTCACCCTGCTCCACTGAGGGGGGAGGAGGTTGAAACCAGGAGTGAAGTTAAGCCCAGGAAGATGGGAGGGGTGGGGGCAGGTGTTTTACTATTCAATTTTATTTCCCATTCCTCTACTCTGTTTTGCTTGATAATATATTAGATTAATTTCCTCTCTAAGTTCAGTCTGTTTTGCTCATGAAGATAATTAGTGAGTGATCTCTCCCTGTCTTTAGGCTCACACAAGCCTTTTGTTATACCTTTTCTCACCTGTCTAGTGAAGGATAAGGAGTGATAGAGCAGCTCTGGTGGGCACCTGGCCTTCAGCCAGGGTCAACCCACCACAGTGGGCAAAAGAAATGTGTACCCTGTTCTAACTCATTCTGGTTTTGTTTCATTCTTCTTACACCACTAATCAAAGAAGCTGTTTGAAGGAATGTAACTGCAGTAAACATTCCATACATGTTTCAATGCTTCAATGAATGTCGGTGCTTTTTATCATCATCACTTATGGTCACTTTCAGGACCTTATTCTGTGAAAGTGCTATAACTGTTAATGAGCCTGAAGCTTCTTGTCCATTGTTGAGGACTTTGTGTTGTCAAGTATGACTGTTAAAGGACAAAACACATTTAAAACCACTGCCACCTTCTCTCTTTTAATACTGCTGTAGTGCAATTAACTACATATGACTTATGTAAATTAGTATGTTGATTAAGGAATATTAGAAAGGAATTTTATCACAAGAACACAGTGTGTTCCTTAGCAATTTCTATTATGAATATTTCTAGCAATGTTTTTTCCCCCAGGTTACATAAGCATCATTAATGATTGCAGCAAACCTGCAAAATTCAGCAAAGTCAGTGGGACTAGACAGAATGCGATTCTCTGTAGCTTGTGAAATTGTCTTCAGATTTGTTTGAGATATAAACTTCTGACTGTGTCCTTTTCTTCTCTAGTTTTTACTGTGACCACAGTTTTCATCAAATGTGAATATGATCCACTGTGCCACTGCATCGGTAGCACAGCAGCGTGTAGGTCCAGGGACAATGCAAGTTCTTTGGAGAATGTAGGAAAAGGTGCTGCATCAAGCATATTGACCACAAGCATATTGATGTATCCTCCATCAACTGGGGAAGCAGATTTACTGTCTACAGGCATGCTCTGCATTCAAGCAAGCTCCCCCAAAGGTTTTAAGCTAAGAAACAAAGCCATGTCTTATTCAAACAGCATATTTGATTATAAGTTTTTGAACAGAGAAAATCAAGGAAGACAGAGCATACACAGAAAGGGTTTATTAACAGCTCTTACATACTGCACTGTGCAGATCACTGATTTCAGTCACCCCAATGACTTTCTGGCTTGCCTCAAAATCTGTGTGCTTCAGTCCTTAGAAAGTATTGTCATCACTTTGCAAGCATGTGGCCACTCGTTAACTTGCAAACACCCAGCTCTCTAGTGTGCCTGCTTCACCAGTATCTTGAACCTTCTTTCCCAAACAAGAAATTTTCCTTCATCCTTCTATCACCAATGAGAAGATAAACTAGATTCACAGGAATCCACTTTTCAATTCTCCTCCAAAAGCAGTGATAACACTGAACACTAGTCATTAGGAAAGAGCATAGTAGGGTACTCAACTGGGAGGAGGACTAATGTGTTTTCATTCTTATGCAGACAGTTCTTGAATTTAAATTTCATAAAATACATTACTTTCTTCTCATCCTGCAGGAAGTACACCTTAACGGACAAAGACACAATCCCAATTTTGAGAGATTTTGTAATATTTTGTTTATGAAGAATCCTCAGAGAACTACAGTAAGTCTCTTGAGGACTGATTTTGCTTTACAGGAGTCATATTGACTCTTCCCCAACATTTTATACCAAAGTAGTTTTAAGTAAGAGGTTATACACAAAAATAAGTTCACCTATTTAACTGTTGAGCTCCCTCAGAACTGAGTATTTCATGGGGCCTGGTTCACTGTTGCTGTTGACTCTAGTTTGTTTTAAACGTCTTCTATTAACACTTCAAACCCCAACAAATCCTTTGTACAAGGCTTATCAAACTCTTTCATAGTAAGCATAAAGACATATAATTTAGTTTTTCTAAATGTCTCCCTAAATGTTCGCTTTGTACCCAGAATCTCTGTTGGCCATGGAGGCTCTCTGTTAGGCTGTCTACTACTGCTTTCTTTCTAGAGATTTGTTGTTGTTTTTGATACTGTTACTTGCTCTTCATTATCTTTTCTTCCGTCTAATGTTTTCATATAAATCTATGTTTTCACATTTAACCTACCACAGTCTTTGTTATTTTTATTTCATTTATTTATAGAGGATTGCAGATTCTAAGGTCTGTTTCTTGCTTCCCTTCTCACACCTTCCAGTTTAGCCACTCCAGCTTCCTCTTATCTATTTTCAAGCCTTGATTAATTGTACACATTTTTCTCTGTCTCCAATACAGTATCCTGAGATAATCTCTGCTTTTTCTATGAGTATTTAACACCATTGCCCTCTTTTAAGCCTCCTCTTAACAAAAAACTGCATCAGTAGTTTCTCTTTCAGGAATTGAGAACAACCGTGGACATTTTTTATGTTTGTTCCTTCTGAAAACATTTTGAATCTAAGTACATGATGGCCACTGTTAGTGGGACACTCTTCTATTCTGAATCAGTACGTATAACTAGAATCATGGCAAAGGTTGCTTTGCCTTTTGTGTTTTCTAAACCACTGGTCCATGAATCAGTAACTGATCCTACATAAAAAAGTAATCTTTAATCTTTAATTATGTTGTGTTGTGCTATTTGCCCAATGTACATGGTAGCTGTAATCTTCCATTACTCTTTAGTTTAATGTGCCCATAACCTCTCTGACCTCAGCAGGTCACAGTCATGGTTGAGGCTTCATCATGATCTTAGAAAGAGAACTACAATAAAGACGACAGGTGAAAAGAATGTCTTTTTTATTTAGGGAAAACCATGGCATTTTAAATGAGACATAGATTTCCTAGTACCTGTTTCGCCTCTGTGACTCCTTGTACTGCCTTTTTGGCAGCTTTCTAGTCCTTACATTGGTATGTTGTCATGTTGAGCACATAGAATTACGAGTGAAGTAAATGTGAGCTGTGTAGTGTGTAACATGCACACAGGACTGGGTTTGAGTATCAAACCCTGTAGTTGTGGTAGCGGCATCAAGCCATGATTCGCCTTGTGCTCCTCATGAATGGTTCCTGAGGGTTCTGGAAGTGACATAAAGAGTGGTGGGGAAACCCACCTGTGCCAAACCATCACCGAGCCAGAGGAGCTCATGGCCCTGCTCAGGCATATGTACAAGAGGCACTGGTAGCTGTCCCATCCTACCAGAGCTGACCTCAAGCACACATAGACGGTCCACAAAGTGTGCATGTGACGTGGGGAGGTGGCAAGAGAAGGTTCATTCCTGGCCCCAGTGTGGTGACATGGTGTACCTAAAAATTTTCTGATTTATTCCCTTCTTTGGTATATTCTTTTCTTCTGAGAGGTTGTTAGAGTCAGATATCTTTTGTGGGTATTTCTCCAATCTCACTTAAAATGTACTTTATTTTTGTCATTAGTATTTAATAACTATTAGCAATAGAAAGAAAACATAATCTTTAAGATACTGGACTGGAATGCAAATAACTTGGGATTAATTTTTGCTTTTAAATGACTTCACTAGGGTCCTGCACAAACCTTTCTGCTTCAGTTCTCCTTTAGTACAAAATAGAGGATTGTGCTGCTTTTCACCCAACCTTATGTAACTTTAAGAGTTAGATTTTTTTCAAGTATCTTATTGTGTGTCCACACAAGTCCCAGTCTTGGACTTTTCTTAGTCTTCATCAATTCCATGGAATCATCTGGGATTATAGATAGGAAGATTTTCTCCTTGCCTAAAGCAGACCTAAAATATAACAGTGAACATAATCACTTTCAAATTTCATCTCACAACACCATTCTGCCTCATGACATAGCATTAGCATCTTGCAGATATTTAATTTCTTGGCTGATTTTCTAAGTCATTTATGTTAATATTGTAACTTTTTCGTGCATAGATCTTTACTTGTCATACCCTTCAACATATTGCTAAAATAACAATCTTTGTTCTCTCTTGATATTTTTTTTCCATCTTCTCCTGCTCTTAACACTGCCTTTACAGGATGTATTTGTTTATTTAACATTAGTAATTCTAGTATTCCCATAATATTATTTCAGTTGCATGAAGACTAATAACAATTTTAGTGTAGACAGAGTATAAACTGTTATACTACTGATTATTTATTTTAAAATAGTTCAGAAGCTTTATTCCATACAAATATGGTGAGGAAGAACATTTTATTTATCAGTAAAAATGAAACCTGTATATGACACCAAAACTATGCATAATTACATGAATGAAGGGCAAAATATATTATAAGTGGGCAAGAATTCTTCTACATTAGACATGCAATAGTTTTCTTTTTGAAGTGTCTAAAAGAAAAATAACCTTTTATAAACATCTATTTTAGTAACCCTTGAGAAAATCACGTTATGAAAAAGGTATGTAAAGATGGGTTGCTGAATGTAGCATTTCTAAATATACAGTAATATAGAGCATAGACTTTTACATCTGAAAATAGTGACAGATGTAATAGCAGCTATAATGAACATAATAGTTCAACAGTGCTACCTTAAAAGAAAAAATGCTAAATGATCCAAACTACACATTTGATAGCACATTATCTAATGGTATCATTGAACATCATGAAATTCTGAAGATAATGGAATGGTCTCAAAATAGAAAGACTATGGGTATTCTATAAAAAGGCTAGTAGTTTTCTTGCAGATCCATGTCCTTTCTTTTCTTCTATAGGGAATTATCTCCCAGGGGTGGAAGAACAGAGACAGAGAGAGGAATTAGAATTTAGCATACTTGCCTGGCTGTGGAGCTAGGTGGTTAGAGAACTTCAACTGTTTGAATGTAGAATTGAGATTCCGTAATTAAATTAAACCAAAAACTATTCTGGGAGGGGGAGCAAAACCTAGTTTCTACGCCTTATGAGTTTACTATTCTAAGCCTCAAGTCTGCTATTATTACTACCAGTTAGTCATAGTTCACACCTTTTCTGGTATCTTTAAAGGCTTAAACAGTGCTGGTCACTCTGCTGCACAAAAGTCTTTGGGAAAAGTTCACATGCACAGCAATTTATGAATAAGACAGCTAGATTTTAGATATTCTCACCCCAATTTAGATGACAATAGAAGAGACTGAGTGAATATCACCCTTTGATATTTTCCTATAATTTTCAACAGCTCACTGAGTCCTTTAACATTCTCTAGGTCAAGGTTTCCAGAAACAGCATCTTTATTTCTTGTCTTATTTTAATCTTTCAACATAGTTTGAAGTATGCTCAAAAATACTTTTGAAGTACGTGGGGGAAGATGAGGACATTTCATGAAATGATATAATTAAAGTGTTATCATAATCCATGTGCATTTTAGAGATACACCAGGTGTATGTAGGTGTAGAAATATATATATACACATGTCATTCCATGTGTTGTGTAAAAATGAAAACAATGTAAACAATTTTCAAATTATAAATGCTATTGTTTATTTTTATTAAATGGCTTCTTGTGTAAGATACAGTTTATTCTTTACAGTAATTTTCTCATTTGTAAATATCAGTTGAGATGACACTATCTTAAAATGTAAGATAAATATACTAAGAAAAAGAGCATTATAGAACTAAAAGAGAGAAAAAATATTATATTTATGTTATATTTAAGGCTAATTAAACTGTTACTAACTCAAAGCTATTGACAATTTCTAAGGTATTAAACATCAGATTGTATTTTCATCATTTTCAGTATGACTCCAAGGATAAGCTTGATAAAGTTGTTATGGTTTTCTTTCTTTTCTGTAATCACTTTTCTCCATGGAATAAAAATTGCAAGATATTTCGAAAGGCCAAAAAAAAAAAAAAAAAAAAAAAACTTTTCCGTGNAAAAAAAAAAAAAGCTTTCCTATAAATTAAATAGTCCTGGAAGACTCTGTAGTCTGCTGACTTTGACTGTGATACATCAAAAACTTCAAACATATGATTAAGAACCTTTGTTTTTTAGATATATACTTTGTAAACTAAAAATTTAATTGTTTTGCTGAGTGTGTGTGAGTGTAAAAGCATTGAGTATGTGTTTGCATGTTTTCTCATTGAAACTAATTCACATGCCTACATCTTCAGTATATCTACTTTTTATCATAAATTAATGATAAATGATCCAGAAATCATCTATAATTAAAACTCATGACTGGAGTTTAGATGTTCTGGTTTATTTCTTAGTTTTGCCACAGATGTCCTATCTGAACTTGGTTATCACTAGTTTTTGTCAAGAGAGGGAGAGAAATGGAAAGTGTTTCTCTTTGTCTTCTGTACACAAGTACAATGACTAACTAAATGAAAATAAAATCTTTAGCAGGAATAGAAATAGGAAAGGTCTGACTAGTTATAGTGGTGTGGTTCTGATCAGTTAATTGGACTCACTCCAGATTCACATCAGTGTAATTAGATGTAGACCTTGCTTTGTTGCATATTTTCTATTTTTTTTTTAATGAGGCTTTGATATTCAACCATATTTAGTGTGAAAACCAAAATATTTTTCTCTGCTTGAATTCCTAGACTGCCATGGAAAATACAGACGAATCTTAGGGAACAAGTATTCTGAAGCTATCCTCAGTAATGAAGCAGTTGTGAAAGACAACTCTTATTTGCCAAGTGAAACAATGACTGCAAAATCAGCACTTCGCATATTAGTGTGCTTTCTTCAATTATGCATTGTAAATGGGCAAGTAATATGTGAGAGGCAAATGACTGCTGAATGGCGAGTGGAACCAAAACCCAGTATAATAAAATGGACACCAAGGGAAAATACCTGCTCGGACTTCTACACCGAATGCTGGAATATGAATAAAAGTATTACTGGGGAAATCTCAGAAGGACAAAATCTCAGTATCCCTCAGATATGCCCCTTACAGCTCCAATTAGGTGATAGTCTCTTCATCTCCTCTGAGCCATCCTTTCAGTCTTATGGAATGAATTTGGTAAATGTCTCCAAGGAAGATTTTATTAACTGTCCTAAAGCTGGTTTTCTTCAAGAGCAGTTGATTTTTGTTTGCCAGATACGAGGACTTCACCAAGTTGACCCTAACTGGCTTGGTGTTGGAACTCATTACTTTGCAGAGCTTTATAAGAGAGGCCCACTATTGTGCAACATGGGCCTTCGTCTGAACGTAACCGTGAAGCAGCAGGTTTGCCAACAGTTTCCAAATGCACCATTATGCTCTGGGCATGGAAAATGTCTAAGCCACGTTTGGGAAAAAGAATATAATTGCCATTGCTTCTCACAGTATTCTGGAAGATTCTGCCAGAAGTTTGATATGTGCTCCACTAAACCTTGCCAGAACAATGCCTCTTGCACCGAGAAATCAGAGCTTTCTGGACATTCTTACGAATGCACGTGCCCTCCACAATTTTCAGGTATTTCTTTTCCCCTTTAGGAATAAATATTACATAGATAATACATTTTCCTTAATGGATAATACAATAGTGAGAACATCACTAGCAAGGGTCTTGTATAATTTGATTGTCCATTGCCACTATCACACCTGCATTGTCTCTTTTACATGTAGTCACTTATAGGAGACTGTGCATTTGAAGACAGTTTGTACTTGCTTACATTTATGTGTGCACTGAATAAGTTCTCATCATGTTTCCCATTTAAGCATGAGACATAGGTAAGTACTTCTGAACTTACAGAAGTAATTGATTTTTCTTCTGTTTGTTTGTTCAGCAGTTCAAGTTCTTACACCAAATAATAAAAATCATTTGGAGTAAGCACCTCTGCAAGTTAGTTAACGAGACTGCTGAAAAACATCAAACAGTTTTGTTGAAATGAACATTTCATTCAACCTGCAACAAAAAGTCCCATTCCAGTTTAAAGGCCTTTTAAATTACATTAGAAAAAAATTTAAAATCAAAATTTGTTTTTAATTGAAAAGCCAAACATTTAATTAGAAGAGCAAGCAAACCAAAATACTTATGCTTTTCTTCCAGATTGTTTTGCGCTGCAAAGTTCCTTTCAAAAGGACTTTGTTAAACATACTGTTGTCATCAAATTAAATATTTCACAAATGAAAAAAAAAAATCCCTTAATTCTATCTAGGAAATATTGCAGTACTTACCCAAAACTTATTGGAGATACTGAATCTGGGTTTGGGATTGGAGTACTGGAGAGTACAGCATGATTAGATACATTCTTACCTAACCATTGTCTCCTTTTCATGGGGGAAGAAAAGACGATGAAGGAAATTATGGTTATGTTGTTCCTGCATTCAAACCAATGCTGTTTGGGAATCCTTTAGAAAGTACTAGAAATACTCATTCAAATCACAAAAAGGATGTTGTATCACTTTCTGTACTTCTGGAGCAGAGTTCTAGCAATGTTCCTTTGATGGACTGCACCTCTGTGCTCTCACAATAGTGATGTTATGCTGTGAAACACAGCTGATGAGTCAAGAAAGAGTCAGGTTCATAGAACACAGAAATGAAGGTTATGTTGCAGAAAGTTTGCTGTAATTTATTTTTAATAGCTTTTAAAAATCCATAATAATTTCATTACTAATGCATTTGCAAACAGAAGATTATGCAGGTATGAATAAGTCAATGTTATGAGAAAAACATTTTTATAATTATACAAAGTTTAGTAAAATAGTGGAAAACATTGATGGTATTCACTATGTTTTCTGTTTGCTTTGTGAGTTCTGGGGGCTGTGTAAAATGCTTTGAAAATAATAATATCAAAAAGGGCCTGGTACTACTTTAATTCAAATTAATGGAAAGAGTCACAAGCAATTCTGTTAAAAGCAATCATCATGCTTAATGTTTTCAACAAGAAATGCTTAAAATATTCTGTTAGCCTATATGAGACAGTGTTGGCTAATGCCATAATTTTGTACTGGCAATATTGGTCCAGCAAATAAACTGTATGTAAACAAGAACTAGGAGATTATACCATCACATATTATGGACATGGCTACACAAGAATAGGAGAGGAAAAAAGTGCCTCCTGTAATATAAAGTCTATTAGAAATTTGAAAAGTTGCTCAAGTGTGAATAATGTCATAGCAACAATTCAAGTGGCAAGCATAATTATACGGTATTTAGACCCATATGCTGTAATAGCATAAACAACTTATAATTGGAATTGTAATTTCCAGAAAGCTGCATATTAAGAAAAATTCAGTCAAATTCGACTCCACATGAAAACACCTTTTGTTCACAGTGCTGGAAGAAACCGTAAGCAAGATTTGTGTCACAAAGAAACAAATACTAGAGTACTAATAGCATTTCTGCATTTTATGCTACATGTGAATTTGTAACTATATGGCAGATGAGGTTGAGCACAATAGCTCATATTACAGCAGCTCAACATTTTTCTGCCTTGCTTTAGAACTTCATTAATTTTGGTGAAAACTAGCAACCAACATTAGCACAAATATGTATCTATCCATCCACCTATTTATTAAATATGATGTTTTGTTTTACATATTAATTTGACATTTCAGGAAAAAAATATTCAGTAAAGTTCAATGTTCCTATTATCCCCTTTAAATAGGTAAAAATTGTACAGAAATAGTTGGACAGTGCCAGCCACATACGTGTTTCAATGGTAACTGCAGCAATGTTACTCCAAACACTTTTCTTTGTGAATGTGACAAGGGCTATACAGGTAAGAAACACCTTTGTTTCCTGTCTTGTAATTATGCTTCCTGTGTTATAACAGTGTGAACGTTTGCTTTACTGAAACCTGAAATAAGGTGATTGTTGCACAGTTTGTAACTTCCACAGATTTTTTTTTTTTTTAATAGGTCTTGTAAAATAAAAAAACCTCAGATTTCCATGTGACTACTGTAAAATACTCGTGTACTAAAGTAAAACCTTATAAATCATAGAGGCCTTTCATAACTGGATCCCATCCATGAGTACCTTCCTCCTGTTGGGAGTATGATGAAGACTAATAATCTCTAACTCACTGGTTCTCACATACAGAGTTCACAAAAGGATCAGAAGCTCTTGCTGGGTGATTTAGAATGATCATGACACCTGTATTCATAATTTCAGCATCCTCTTAATAGTTGTGCTAGAAAAATAAGATGGAAATAATGTAAAGAGTCAATAATCTCATGATTTAGTGGTGTGTCTTGATTAAAAAAAACAACTCTCAGAAGCTAATCAGTTTATTTGTGATATATTGGACAAATAAGATGCTTTCATGAGAAAAGTTGGAATCAGAAAATGTATCTAAACCCACCCTACTGTAAACACTTTTTCTTGGGGATCAGGATAGCAGCCAAACTTAAAACACTATTCATTCTAGTACTTCACAGCAGAGATTTACTGTATTGGTAGAACAGAAGTAGCAACACTCAGAAGAACATTAAGAATGAGACCAGCATAAAGCTAGCATTTGAATATCCAAGGACAACAAAACTTTTAAAAATGTCTCATTCTTGGAAGCATCAGTTATTCCTGACAATCATAGAATATAAACAAATCATTACAGTGAGATGCAGAGTTAAAACAAAAAAAACCCCTCCACCCCCCCAAAAAAAAAAACCCACAAGAAAAAGAAAAGCCTAAGGGAGTAAGAAGGATCCAAGAGCCAATCTTTATGTTCATAGTGAAAGACTGAACATTCTTGTTGACATTTTAGTTAAGTCTGTGTAAAACTACATTTTTTAAAATGGGATAGATATACTTAATCCTAAATTCCTAGTAAATCTGTTTTATATTGCTCTACTTTTCCTCCCTTTCCTTCACTGTAGAGGGCATTATGGTCAGCATCATTCTGAGAAAAGTGAAAAACACTTTTTTTTTTTCAAAGGAGGAAAGTCCATTAGTAAAGTTTTCTAGAACTAGCTTTTCCTCCATGCATGTTCTATATCTTTTTAGAACACTTATTCTTGTCCCTTTCACCAAAATTGTGCAGGCACATTGCTTTTGAAATTCTCCCCACAAAAATCTTTTGTATCCTTGCAATTTTGACCTAATGAAGGAGAGGACAGGACGAGACAGGAGGAGCACTGTTCTAGATACGGTAAACCCAAACCCATAATGATATGAAAAAAGTTCAATACACTCAACTCTTGTGGATGGCAGAAATCATTGCAACTTGCTCTCCAGGTACCTGATAAGGATTGCAAAGGAGAAAAGGAGGCTATGAGTGTGAATTAGCTCCCTTTTTACTCTACCGATAACTAGAAGAAAATGGAAAATTCTTTCTTGTTCCTAAGCACAGTAAGTATCAGAAGAAGAGAAGGCAGACTTTCAGGAATTTACCTTTTTTTGCCTGCTCTGATATAAAATGCCTCAGGTCCTGCTGTAACAGGAAAGTATGTAGTACATCAGCATAGCTTGCAACAGGACTGAATGACTAACATGCAGTACGATTTTGCAATTACATTCTGACTAAATGTGGTTGTTTAAAGTCTACTTTTCTTCCTGTGTTCCTGTGTAAAAGTGTTTGCTAGCACTAAGGCAATTTCAAGAATAGTCACTTAAAAAACCCCAAAGCATATGAAACCAGACTTTTTCCTATGAAAACAGACATTTTTCTATTTTTATTCTAACATGGCTGTTTTGTGTTCTCAGACGAGTTCTGTAATTATGAATCTTGTATCTCGAATGCTCTTCTAAGTGTATGAAGTTGGCAGCAAATTCAAAAAATTCCTGTTCTGATATTGAACTTGTGCACAGAAAACACAAACATAATGCCAAGATCGTGCAAATAATATTTAAAATTTGATAAACTGTGACATATTTGGTTTTCCAAAATGAGGTAAGACACTGGCAGTAACTATTTCACAAGATCTGAATGAAAGTATAAAATATACTTGTTACTGTAAATTGATGAGAAGTAAATGAAATAAAATTATTTTATATTTATGATTTCAATTATTATTTACAAGTATTTACTCAAAATGAGTAAGGTTGCTTTGTCCAAGTGGTTGTGTTCACAATGATAGAAAGGATCTATTGGACTAGCAATGTATATGTTCATGTCAGTTATGTTGTTTTTTTTTTGTTTTTTTTTACTTGTTTAGTTCATTCACTGAGCTCTGAAAATTCTCTTCACTCTTTCCTAAAAGAACATTTTAAACATAACAAAAACAAACAGCTAACATTAGGCATGGCATTATACTTATGATTGAATACTCCTATTCATACCAGAATTTGCATCCTTAAACTTATTAAGGAATGTTCAGAGGAAGGAGCTCTGGGCAAAACAGGGATGGGGTGGGTACAGAGACAAAGGAGGTATAGAATAGGCTGGTAGTGTGTGAGCAGCCACTGGTCAGTACACTTGCCTGACTAAGCCCTGGTTGATCATGGGATTGGTAAATTACTGTTATCACCCATTGTGTATCTCTGTTATCAGTACTGTTGTTGTTTGTTTCCCTCTCCCTTGCTGTCCCAGTAAACTGTCCTTACCCCAACCCACGAGGCTTTTGCCTTTGTTTGTCCAGTCTCCTCCCCACCCCGCCGGGGAGGGGTGAGCGAGCGGCCGCGTGGTGCTCAGCTGGGCCTAAACCACGTCAGTCTGTCCTTGTGAAATAGTCAGGGGCTCCGTGTTTTCACTAGCAAGCTCCAATCCTGACCAGTCGGAAAGGAGGACTGGGATGTAGCTGTTTGTATATATGTTTTATGTGAGTTGTGGTGGAGTAATATGAGGGTGTTGTTAAAGACGGTGCCCTGTGGGCAGGCTATGTTGCTGGCTGTGTTAGTGTTCTCTGCATGTGTGCGTCTCTGGCATAAACGTTCATCTTTGCTACTGGTTGAGCTGCAAATGGGAAAGCTGCATCCGTTGGCCTGGGACAAAGGGACTCCCAGGTCTCTGAGTGCACCAGGCTGGGCTGCAGCAGCTGGGAAGGAGGCTCCTCAGGCCCCAGAGTCCACCAGAAGATGCAGCTTTTATACATCCCCTAACAAAGAGAGTATCTCAGAAACCAAAATTCTGCTGGATGTTGTGGCCCTGTTCTGAGGATGCACAGAAAATTAATGTGACTCATTCACAACCTACAGGAAACACCAATATCTTAACTACTTCGGTAATGGTAATGTTTAGTGTGCTAACCCTAGGCAGTGTTTGGTGGATTGAGAGCAGTACTTCATCTAGGGGGCTTTTTACTCCTTAGGTGGGAAGATGGGAGGTAAGAGAAGTGATTAAAAACAAACCCTCAGTAGAGCACTTGACATTATTGGTTTTTTTTTCACATATTCCTGTAAGGGAGACCTACATTTCCTCCCTTCCCCAATGGTCCAATTAGCCTCTTTACAGGCCATAATGAGTTCCCTCCTCACTTGTGGGACAGGACATACTATAAGAATGAGGTGGTTTTGCTTGGAGCCACTTTGCTGGAGCTTCCATCATCCAGGTGCTTTAGTTTAAAATGGTCTATTCACTTAATCAGTGAATTACAGCCAGAGTACTTTGAAAAAGGTCATAATTGTAAAAGCACTTCGCTATATATATATATGGAGAGAAAAATTTATTGTTTGTACAATTAGTGTTTTAACAGCCTAATAGTTCAATTTGTCTAATACTAACACTCATAGCCTAAATTAATACCCAAAGCCTTATTAATAATACCCCTAAAAATATTATACAAAAATGCCTTCCTACTATCTGTTTTTTACTTGGGTATTATGCTCAGGTTTCCAGTGCTCCCTTTGTTTCCAAGAGCAATACATCAATCTGCCCCAAGGAGAGAGGGCAAGACTTGCAGCAAGTCATCAGCATCCTGGGGTCTCCATTGGGAATAGTGTGACATTCATGGTAGAAATTTCTTTCCTGTCAGTCAAGGGTTCATATCAACCTACTTTTACATGTTTTCATATAATTTTCTGCTTCTTTCTCCCAGGCTGCTAGCCATCCCCCACAAAGGGCTACATATCTATTCTATGCCCATAATATCTGTCAGTCACATAGGACCCAGATGTGAAAATAAAAATGCTAAGCCCATCTCCCTGCTCTCTGATCCAACTACTATACACATTTCTTTAGTAATTGTTTTAAATTCAGAGTCAGCAAGTTCACATTTCATTCACATCATGTTTGATTAGGGTACCTTTATTAAGACTATGTTTTCTAGGGGTTTATGTTTCCACAGAGTGATTCAGGGAACCAAGGCCCTGGAGAGACTATTTCAGCAATGAAGGAATATTCTAGTTTGAGAGTTAAGGTAAATGTCCTTATGTTAGGTGATGAGAATTTGTGGCAGAACTTTTCATGTGTCTTTTGAGGCTAAAGCAGTTTTGGCAATTGTCACTTGACTGCTAGATAAATCTAGTACAAATAGCTATAATTTACTCTTACAAATATGATACAGATCAATCTATCTTAGCTAGTAATAAAGATATATACAAAAAAAGACTTGTCAGTACTACCCCAAATGACATGAATTAGTTTGTCTGACCTAGTAGATTTAAGTTTTCTTGAATGTACTCTCCTGGCATGATTTCATTACATACTTCAGTAGTCTATTTTTCAAAACTTCCTATGAGTTTTGATAATTTTCCTGTATCACACTTTTTTTTTTGCCTTTATCAATAGAAAAACATCATTGATTTATAAATAATTTTCATATTAATTGAGTATATCAACTCAACATTAAGTATAATCAGTCAATATAATGATTGAATATATCTCTGACATCACTTTATAATAGACAAGTATAATTATTCTGGGACAATACCAGACATGTATGCTTCTTGTAGTTTGCTGTTAATTACTAAATAGAGTAGCTGCAAATGCTGAGCAGCTCAGTGATCCTTTCAAAGGAGTTAGCTAACTTCCACTGAAGTTTCCCTATTATTAACATTATGTCAAGGCAAATTCCAGTGATCTTTCCCAAGGTTAGATGTAAATCAAGCCCTTGGAAAGTAAATTGTACATTTCACTGACACTAATTCAATATGCCAACTAGTAAGTCTTTAACAAAATGAATTGTAACAAATTATTGAAAACAATTGGGGAAGACTACTGACCATGAGGTGAATAACAATACTTGGTTCTACAGTAAAAAGTGGAAATTGACCTATTATAAGAGAAGTAAGACTGTGAGCTCTAAAGTAACTTGGAAATACACAGCAGTGTGCAAATATTTGTGCATGCTGTACAGATTTTAAGGATATTGCTTACAAGATGCTTTGGGGATGTATGCTGGAGCTGCAATGAAGTGAACAGTTTGGCTGATGAAATGCAGGGCAGAATACTAAAAGATGACTCAATTCAGGAAATGTTTTTTCCCTTGTCTTTTCAGGTTTTTTTTTTAAAAGCACATTTTTTTTTAATATTGAGAGCAGTGTTATCTTAAACATTTGGATGAAAAAAAGTTTACTTATCAATTTCCGTTTCTATTTAATTATCTGGGCTTGTAAAAAGACTTTTATCCTGACATCATGATTTGAAACTATTTTCTAGTTTTTAAAAGATAAAATGCTCCCTGCAAAAATAATTAATTAAAGAAAGAAAGAAACCAAACCCAGAAGAACTAATTTAATACCTGCTTTATTTTAAAGCAAAAATGTTCAAGGTATTCTTTATTACTGTCTCAAAATTCATTAAAAGTTGAGATCCAACCATACTTAGGCTATATGTTGGTGTCCATAGAACACATCAGTCTGTGGAAAATACTTTTTATAAAGGCAAATATATGATCACCCATCACTCATGTTATTTATAACAACTGATGTGACAGTTTTGTTCAGGAAAAAGTAAATTCCTGGTATCTTCTCTTTTTTTTTTGCCCCCCACAAATGAATAATTTTCTGGCATATTCTCCTTGAGGGAAAAGCTTTTTTCCCTATAAGATTATTAATATCACACTCCACAATGAATTTCTAACTGAATAGCTTTTTTTGATTACTTGTATTAAATTAAATATATCTATTTTTAAAGAAATTATTGTGCGATTTTTAGTAGTTGGAGAAGCAATGTAATTATCACTAAATCTTAACTAAATTAAACTACTAAAGCAATTGCACTATACACTTTAAATGAATGAGTTTGTTGTGAGATTACAGAACTTCAACTATATTAAGTAATACAATTATTCTAATCCATAAGGCCCCTTTGTTTCCTTACTACATTACCATCCTGTGCAGAAATGACATGATAGAATATAGCAAGGTATTATCACACTGCAAATCAGACTAAATCTTTCTGGTCTCCCTACAGACAGAAAGTCTCTTCACTCTTTGGATACCTGTCCTTCGCTAGAGATGTTCACTAGTAATTCTTAAATTACTTTCTATTACTATAAATTTTTTTTTTAATTTTTTTTTTTACAATTCTTTAAGGAAAACAAATAATGCCTGCACATGGCCTTGCAAAAGGTAGTGAGGAAAATTATTTTATATTTATAGATATCAGCTCGGAAATACTAATAGCACTGAACATAGAAGAGAAATAATCTGTAAAAGATATTAAAGAATCAAGTGACTGAAACTCTAGTGCATGAATGTCCATGGCAGTGAAATATCCAAATTATTCTATCCCTTTATGACCTCCAAGTTTGCTAGTTTTCTCCAAAGTCATTCTGCTAGCTGAAAAAATACAACCTTTTTCCACTTGATTAGTAGTCTGTTAGTACTACACTTATTTGAATCAAAGAACACAGTGAGTGCAATTAGTTATCAGGAAAAATCTCCTTGTAATATATAGTTGCAGCTCTTCTCCTTACACATCTCAAATGATTTATGTTTAGAAGAGGATGACATTTCATCCTCTAATGACATCTCAGAGAAGACACACTTGGGTCAGACGACTGAACAATTCAAGACCCAAGGCTCTGATGTCAAATGCTCATGTATATTCTCTGTTTATATGACACCAACTGAATTAGTCTTACGTAAGTAGACATGGCAAGAAGTTATACTTTCAGAAGAGCTGGTTTTCTTTGTCAGATCTTGAGTGAGCCTCTTCATAGATACTACTCAGTCATCATTAACATGCACTCTTAGCTGAATTGCTAAGCCTGTAAACCCATATCGTGGTGTCCCATGCAAAATGTTGTCGTCAATAACAAGTTTGAACTTGCAAGACTCTGGAGATTCATCTCACCTAGCACTGGTTTGTGTCTCAGCTAGATATCCACAAAGTTAAAATTCTTAAATTTAAGTATTTACATGTAGGTATAAGAGCTAAGAGTCCAAGTTCCTATTGCATTCAATAAATATCTAGTCAACACAAAATGGAGCAAAGAGATTTGTTCAACCAAGTGCCTGATGTTTAGAATTAGCTGAATCACTCTCCAAGCTCCACTCACTGATGTTAGCTACTTCACAACTGAAAACAGTGGGAACAACATGCATGCATGCATAGATCTACTTAACCATGTAACCACACAATTACCTAAATTTAGGTGTCTTAGCCTGAGAAAAGAACTTAACCAGTGGCATTGCTCTACAGGCTAAAAATCTTATTTCCTCACAGCAATTTCCTTGGAGTAATCGGCCTTCACCTAGATCTTACCTCTCAATATAAGAAATTTCTAAATATTTAGCTCACACGGATTTTCTTGTGTCACAGATATCTAAACTTAGATAATATTTCTAAGTGTATTAATGAAAACACCAATGTTGTTGTCATGATTGCTCTCTTCTTAAATTCTATGTTTAAAATAACTAGAATTTTAAAAGTAAATAAGCTTTCATTTCTACCTTTTCCACATTGTGATGTCGACATGATTAATATTATTAAAAAACTCTCCCTATACATTGCATTTTCATGGTTTTTGTTCAAGTGTCAGCATACAAGCATTGCAATATTCTGACATAACTGCAAATGTGGCTGAAATAGTTTGTAGTTGAATTTATAATTTTATAGAAGTATGAATATTTAATAGTTCACTTTTTCAAGTTTAAAATCTTGGAAAAGGAAATATAATCTTTTAAAAATATTTTCATTCTAAGAATCTATTATTATGTTGAATAACTGTTTCACTTTATAAGGATGTGTATGCTCTCTGCAAAGCCATACAAAATTCTCCATACTAGCCTAAAATATATTTTAACTAAAAACATTTTTAGGATTATAGGATTAAATTTTCATTTTGAGTTCCTCAGCTGTAAATCACATTATACAGAAAAATCCTCCAAAACCTGTATATGCAGAATTACAAAGATATTTTTTACCGAATTTCTGTAACCTCCTTTGCCTCAAGAGAGGCAAATTTAAAATGGCAATAATGACAGATAAGACATAATTTGCCCTCAAATACAAGTTTTCTTATGCTAGCCTATCCTCATGAGAGACATTAGAGCCATGGATACATCAGTTCCAAAGTACAGGTGTGGAGCAGAAGGGTTGGGTTTATCTGTAGATCCAGCAACTTCCTCTGCTGCCAGGCCTAAGATGACAGATAATCATGAATAGCTTACAGCTGATACTGTTGACAGTAGGAGTCATTAGGAAATGGATCATTACAGGCCTGCAGAACTAGGGTAAGAGCAGACTTGTGTCATGTCACATGTCTAAAAGTAAGTTTCCAGTAAGTGAAGACTAGTAGAAAATGAAGTATGGAGTAACAGATCAGAAAGGAGATGAAAATCCATGTTCAGTGTTGACTTACATGGAGGATAATATGGAAGACTGGTAAGAGATAGATGTACTGTTATGGAAGGGGTCAGTAATATAGATTAGAAAGAAAACACAGAATAGTTTGAGTTGTTACTGAGTAGTGAAGGAATTGATTGTATGATTCCAGCCAAGTGATTGTTCATATTTCTTACAGCGTTTCTATGTGCATCCTCTCAGGTTTTCATATAATTTGAGATAGTGAAAGGTAAAAAAAAAAAGTCCATTAACAACTGGGATGTCATCCAAAATGAAGGTCTGGAGAAGTAAGTAAAGATATGCAATGAAGAAGTAATTATCTCTTGTTTGTTTTATCTGAAGTATCCCTCACCTATACATAATTTTCTGCAACCATTTTATCCACAGGAAGAGGTCTTTGCTGTAATTTTATGTCATCCTAGTCTTTAGCTGGCATGCCTCTGCTTGATTACCTTCTACCTTTTTTAAGTAGACTTCAAAGATGATTATTTATCCTTGCCATGATGAATACATATCAAGGATGATTGTATTCCCGCTCCTCCTCTTAGAAATGAAAAGATACAGAAAGCAAGAGAAAAGACAATTTAAACATCTGTTCTTTGAAAAACAAGGATGACAAGCAATTTTGCTCTAGGGCCTCTTTACTGCTTGAATGAGAAAGAAAGCCACAGTTATTATTTTTCCCGGCTTCATCTAGAAAGAAAAAGAAGATATCCTGGAAAAATCCTGTATCTCTCTGAAATCAAACAAAATTCCATTTTATTGTGGTCAGGATCTTCTTGGCTCCCCTTGGCTGTGTTTTTAGCTGACTTTCTGGGTTTATTTTGTTTTGTTTATGTTTTTTTTTTCCTTTTTATTATTGTTCAAGGATTAGGAATAAATAAAATCAACAATTAACAGATAATTGGTAATAATTTTTAAAATGGTTAATTTTCCAGAGTTTTAAATGAAGGTGTTGTTCCACTTCTTTTCTATGGCCAAAACCTGAGACTTAGCTTTTTTTTTGTTAATTAGTTGTCCTGGTTTCAGCTGGGGTAGCGTTCATTTTCTTCCCAATAGCTGGTATAGTGCTATGTTTTGGATTTAGTGTGAATATAATCTTGATAACACACTAATGTTTAGTTGTTGCTAAGCAGTGCTTACAATTAAGTCAAGGACTTCTCAGCTTCCCAAGCCCTGGCAGCAAGGAGGCATGAGCGTTCTGCAGGAGGTGTAAAAGAAGATGGGAGGGGACACAGCCAGGACAGCTGACCCAAACTGTCCAAAGGGATATTCCATACCATATGATGTCATGCTCACTATATAAGCTGGGGGGAGTTTGCCAGGGAGGGCTGCAGCTCAGGAACCATTTGGGCATTGGTCAGGGGATGGTGAACAATTGTGCTGTACATCACTTGTTTTGTATATTCTATTATTATATTCCTTTTCTGTCCTACTAAACTTTTTATCTTGACCCACAAGTTTTACTTTTTTTTTGATTCTTTCCCTTGACTCACCTGGGCAGAAGAAGTGAGTGAACCGCTGTGTGGCTGTTTTAGCTGCCTGCTGGGTTAAACCACTACATTAGTACACACACAGACTGCAAGCTTCCATAACTATGTGTTATTTGTGTTACTGACTGAAGCTCACGTACACTTCAAGAGAAGAAAAGAGCTTCATACAAGTGCTATAAGTGCATATGGACATGCAAGTGCATGGCTAGACTCAATTACATGCTTTCCTAAGTGTTTTGCTGGATCAGGGCCATAGGCTATTTCTTTCATACTGCCTTTACATCCCAGTCTAAAAATTTGTGTTTGGTGTTACAGTTGAGAGAGTCAGAATTCTCTCAAAAAGAAAAAAAGACAGAGCAATAATAATGTTGGGATATAAAAAGAGGAGTAACTGCATGCATTACTGTGTGGCCTATGGCAATTTTTGCCATGCTTTTCAGTCAATAGTTTATATTACCAACTTGTTCTAAAATGATATATTTCAATTGGATTTGGATGAAGTTTAAAACTGAGATTTCTTATTAAATCAGCCTTGCCAAAAAACAAGATGTCACAGGAATGATCCAAATGCTGCATTTTACAAACATGTTAAATATTATTATAGTAATTATATATATATACACACACACACAATACTGATATTTTAACAAGGGCTTGAAAGATTTAAGCACATCTAGATGTTCATAAGTTACAAAAAAGAAAAAAGAATGCTTTCTCTAGGTGCAGGTAGCTTTTATATCTGCCTGCATACAAAAAAAATAACTTTTTTAGAAAAAGTTAAACATTTCATTTTTATGTATAGATAATAAAAGAAAAGGAATTACAAAAATATTGTTTTCATTGAGATGCTATTAAAATATATTTTACAACAAGCTTAACTTTACTAGGATTATAATTTAGGTTGATTTATGTCAAATTGATGTTCCTCTTCTTTTAGACATTTGTGTATAAAGATAATTAGAATCTTTCATAATCACTCTTTACCTGTTTTCCATGTCCTATAAATTAATACGAGGTAAACTCTTTGCTTTCATTATAAATGAAATAAAGAAAACCCCAACAAACAAGCAAAAAACCCCCAGACATTATGACTGAATGAGTACAAGACATCAATTATCACAGAATCTGTCTTTGATTAGCCTTTTATTTGATAGGGCTAGATCCTAAGTCTTCTGAAAATTTTATAAGACAGATGTTCCAGTTTATCTCATCTTAACCTTAGTTATTTAACCAACTATTTAGGGTTTTCAAACACCCTGTAGAAAGATCTGTCTTACTGTTGCCTCTGAATGAAGTAAAGACAACTTCAGTAGCAAAAGTGAAAATTCTGGAGAAAAAGAAATACTTCCACAGGGTTTTGAGTTTTAAACCACACAAAGTATATTGTAAAAGAATTTTATAGCCTCAGTGTTCCAGGATTTCTGTACTAATATTCAAAGGTAGTATACTTACAAAGGCATAGTAAGGTTTGGTTATTTTCCCTTTCATTTTCTCACTCCTATTGTTTTCTTCAGATACCTAACATAGCTGTTTGTAACAAGTTTCTCTTTACAAATCTGTCTGCTCATTTTAATTTGAATGCAACTGTAGTTCATTTTATGTTTAAAACAATTACGGTAGGAAACAATTGTTAAGGAGACATGTTAAGAATACCAATTTGTATTCAAAGAAGCTTGGAGATGAGTGCAGAGGTGGGTTGTGTAGGATGGAAGCAGAATTTCTGCCTGCATTTTCCTCAAGTACTTCTATTCCTCTGAATAGAGAGATAAATGAACAAAATATTGTAGAGTCCAGGGTCTATTGTAGTTTTTATTTAAGCAATACAAACATAATATTGTGACAATCGTATAATAATAGAAGCTCAAAGGTACAGAGTGTGCCTACAGTCTACAAAATCCACAAGCACACACAAATTCAGGTTGTATCCAACAGCCATGATACTCAACCTTACACAGCTGAGACGTTTTACATTGGAGCATGAACCAAGTGGGACACAACATTTGAGAATGTAGGCAGGCATCAGGACTAAAAAGCAAGACACACTGACTCTCATCTGTATTTGATGGAGTAACAGGTTGAAAATGCTCATGACTTAGAAAGTAGCATAAGGCAATACTGATACCAAAAGCACTGATTTTTTTTTATCTTTTTCTGAAAATTAATTTATAATTGATACAGATTAAAACAAGTCCAGAAGAATAGATGGGCTTGTTAATGACATATTCACTGTCCTACAGATCCTAACAATTAAATTGCACTGATGCATATATCATGATGAAATGATAGAGGCTGTGATGCTTGCAATACAAAAGCCATTACAGCTCAACAGCTTTTTGATATTTCAGGAAGGCATAATCATGACTAGACAAGCCAAGTCCACCTGTTCTCAGCAGGAGATATTATGAGGGCACACTACCTTATGATCAATAGAAAAAACAGCAGCCTAAGCTCTAAATAGTTCCTAGATAGACAAATAGTGACCATAGTTTTAAAGCAGTTGAAGCATATGCCTTGAGAATGGACATAGTTTAATAGTCATGGGATGAGTGACCTATTATGAATGTTACATGATGCAGATGTTATAAAAGGTGCCAGCATGTATGCACATGCCACATAGAAACCCAATTGTCTTGTTTCATAGATCATCTGTGAGGTAAAATTCAGTACATATGTCTTGAATGTTATCAGCTGAAGGAAAAGTGGGAGGTGAAGTAAAGAAGTGAAGGAGGGAGATAAAAGGCAAAGGAAGAGGAAGGAAGGAAAGTGAAGGAAGTAGAAAAAGAAGAGAAGGAGAGAAGAAAGATAGGAAAGGAAGGAGGGAGGGAAGAAAAGATTAAGCAGTTTCTCAGAAGCTGAACTATGGCATCAAAGCTGACTGCAAGCTAATGGCATCCATCTGCTCATCAGAACATTTTGTTGTTCACTTTGTCATACTGTAACATCTCAAGATTTGTATAATGAGGTACCTTTTTCAATCCTTAATACACCTGGGAAGATGTTGTGTTCCTAAAACACCCATAAGTGGCTGAAGAATCTCAGCACATGTAACAACTGGTGATGATTCCAGTATTTAGTTTCATTAATTATGACTTCATGGCATTATACATCTGATTAGTTAATTTCCCATCTTTATATTTCACTTGTGAAAAAATGTCTTCTTTTCTTACAAAAGGGATAAAATAGATTTAATATACCTTATAAGATTAGGCATATTTACTGGTTTGTGCTTTAAATCATCTAAAAACTTTGTGCCATTTTTCTTGTGTCTTCTTTTGCATCCTGATAGTGCATGTATTTTTCTTTTTCAACTTAGAAACTAAATCAACTATACTGAACAAGCTATTTCATTTGACATTGATGATGTGCTTTGGACTAAACTACATATTTAAATGATATTTTTCAACACTGATTGTAAATAGTTTTATTCATGTGATTTAAGAGAGGTATATGCTGATAAAGACATTACTGTTACTGGAAAGCAGCAAAATAATTCACTCTCTAAGACTTATTTTGAAGTTTTAGAAAGCAGGCATTCTTTATTGCAGTGCTGGGTGCGAAGGGGATAACTCCTCCTAACATGCACACCCAAAGGATGAAACTAACTTCCAGGTGGTCACTGGGGGTCCTCAGATGAAGGCTTNGCTTATCACATTCATGGATTTTCCAGGTACTCGTTAGCATATGCTAATGTCTTTTGCACATGTTTGTTGGCACTTCCAGGTGGTCATTGGGGGTCCTCAGATGAAGGCTCAGACAGTCCTGGTATCATGTATATCTTATCCTTCAAAGTTGGTTTTGTGATCATCTTGCAACTTTCTTATCCTTGTGCATTTCTTTTTCCAAGGCCAAGCTGATTAAAATGATATTGTTCCAGAGCTTCTTATCTTACAACTAACTGGTTTCTAAGTTACAATGGTTTCCCTTTTGTTTGGTTACATCTATTGAGCAATGGCTCTAATTGCTTCAGTTGATCTTAATATTTCAATATTCACAGGAATCGTTACTATACAAAGTATTACCATGAGTTCTCAAAAGCAAGAAGTGGAAGAATATGGTTAATATCTCAATACTCTCGATGACTATACAATTATCAAAATTTATCAAAATGGTCTTCTGGAAAACATCTTCTTGAAGAAATCTTACATTATGTTTATGTACTGAATTTAGACTTTGGAAAATAACAGCAGTATGTAAAAGGTGCAAACAAAACTTACTGACATTTCAGATGTAGGCATAAATCATTAACTTGGGTTATTACTGTTCCTGACCTGATCAGTATCAGTTTCTGTGTATGACAGAAAACATGAAATCAACACTTGTAAATCTTTTAAAACTAGAAGAGTGTGAAAAATGGTTCTGCAGGTGATGCAACTACAGCTTTTAATATGGACAAATGCAATCTCATAGAACTAGGAGAAAAGAAAACATCTTTACAAAGAGCTTTCATACTTGCAAAAGAAGGAGCTGTTACTTGATGCCATCATCATTTGAAAAGATGTAAAATTATCACAGAAAACCAGAAGAGGATGAGATACCAAAAAGTAATCTACAACCCATCCCCTCCCTTTAGGTGGATTAGCTATATTTATCATCACAGGGGCTCTCTGATGCAAGCAGTTGGCAGTGGACTCTGCAGGGCGGCCCCTGTGAGGAGAGGCCGGGGCTGCCCCGTGCTGGACACAGCCGGTTCCAGCCGGCTCCAACCCACCCACCACAGGGCATGGCCGAGCCCCGTGGCCAAGGTGGCAGGGAAAAGGTATTTAAGAAAGGGTAAAATGCTGCACAGGTATAGAGGAGTGAAGGAAAAAAATGTGGGAGAAACAGCCCTATGAATGCCAAGGTGAGTGAAGAAGGAGGGGGAGGAGGTGCTCCAGGCGCTGGAGCAGAGACTCCCCTGCAGCCCATGGAGAGATCATTGGTGGAGCAGGTATTTCCCTCCAGGGTGTATAGGAGTCTGGAGTGGTGTGAAGTTGGGCCTAGGAAAGGGGAAAGGAAAGCTGTAGTTTTAATGTTTGTCTTTTTTTTTTTTTCTCACCACCTAAATCTATTCTAATTACCAATAAATTAAATTATTTTCCCCCCAAGTTGAGTCTGGTTTGCCCACAGCAGTAGTTGGTAAGCAACCGGTCTGTCCTTATCTTAACCCACAAGCTTTCTCATTCCTGTTGTTCTTCCTATTTTCTAGCCCTGTCTTCTTGAGGAGAGACAGTGAGCAAGCAACGGGGTGGGCATTTGCCCTCAGCCAAGGTTAAACCACCACAATCATTCATACTAATATTTTTTTTTCGCATGTTGTTAAGATCTGCGAAGTCATAATCTCCCAAGTCATTCTGTCCTCTCTGCATCACTTAAAGTTTTCTTAGAACTGATTTAAATCTTTTTTGCAAAGTTATGTTTAGTGCTATGACTTGAGCATAGCAAATGGAACCATCTTCCCTATTTGCAACAGTCCTTGGTGTACCTGAAAGTGGTTATAGCTCTATTCAGTCTTATCTTTCTTAGTCTAGACTACCCCAAATGTATTCATGTCTTTGCTATTTTCTAGGTGGTTTGTTCCAGACTTTTTCTGGGGATTGATAGTAAACTGACTCATCTATAATTTTTTTTGTTTTCTCTTTTCTTTTCTTTCCTTTCTGAAGTTAGGCATTACACTTATATCTATTATGTCAATGAAATGAGCTCATATGCTGGGCAGGGACCTGAAGACAGTTATGTGTTTTCTGCAAAAGTGTGTATTTGTTACCATGTAATAGAACCTACTTACTTAAACTTTATTTCAAATTAATAGAGCAAAATCAAGTAAAACCTAGCCTATATGTTTTCTTGTTCTGTTAGGAATCAAGACACAAATCATAAACAGAAAGGCTACCTCTGAATATAATATAGTTTCCTTCTAATAACCCAAGGAGTTGTAAAGTCTCTGTCTGTTTCACCCTGAAGTCAACAACACTCAGAAGGGTACCAAGTATAGGTTTGTTCATATTTTTAGTATACTGAGAAAGGACAATGACATGAAAAAATTGCCAGATGCTTGTACTTTTGAAGAAGGTAGAATTAGCTGCATAATTTTGAGTCTACTTAACTCAAATGTTATATCTAGTTTAAATAGATATTCATTCAGTATGGATAACCAGACCAATCAAACACAGTCAGAAAAGCTTCAGACCAAATGCAGAATAAAATTTCCTTTAATGACAATAAAACAATAATTAGATATGTAGCAATACATTGTAGGATACCAGAGTGGTCAGCTGTGCCTACTCAATTCTGATGCATGGCATCTGCAGAATCAGTTCTTTTTTATGTAGTCTTATAAGGCACTTCCAGCCATGCTATAAGTTATGGACAGCTTCATTAGCTTGTTACACAATTTTATATCAGTAATTGGCCATTTGTGTGCATTGCGCTGCAGTCTTTGATATGTTTCTGTACTTCCAAAGCCTCTGCTTTGACCTCTCGGGGACCCCTGCTACAGTCTTGTGATTATTCACTTTTACATACCTTTCTAGTCTGCAGTAGCTCACAGTGCACAACACTGTTTAAAAGCATATCACTGTGTGTGTATATATATATATCACTTTCTCAACTAATTATTAATATCTGTAATTTTTGTTACAGTTTTGAATGTGGTCCTTTTCAGATTATAGCACAATCATAATATGCAGTCAGGAGAGATACACATTTTGGTCACACTTGGTCTGTCCTAGAATTGTCTGTCTCTCCACTGACAACAAAGATACCTACAGAAAGCAGGTTACTAACTTGCATGCCTCAGTTAAATGCATAAAATCTGATGCAGAAATTCTGTGGGTTTTGTTTCATTAGCAAAAAAAAAAGGGGATGAGTCAAACAGTATATAACAAATGGGGAAATAGGGAATGAGAAAATGTTTGGACATTAATTCTAGTTAATTGATAATTTTAGTTCATTGTTTCACCATCTGCTAGATGCATCATGAAAGGGAATATCATCAATAGTATTCATTTATGAAGTAGCCAGTTCTGTAAAATATCTTTTAAGAGAAAGGTACATGCTGCTTCTCTTTTAGGTGCAAAGCTAAAAAAAATATTTATTTAATAAGATATATATGACATATGACAAGCAGTAGAAAGCAGTAGGAGCATTTCCACTTCCTTCCATAGGACTAGAGGAGAGCATGCATTTTATTTTGATGATAGCCCTGTATAGCTACATTATCCAGAACAATAATTATAGTATGAAACCAAGCAGTGAAGAACTAGAAGGATTTAGAGCTAAGACTTTTTGCATGACATAAGAAGACAGAGTGACACCACAAAAGAGAACATAATGGGGGAATGCCAAAAAAAAAAAAAAAAAAAGCAGGTAAAGAAGATTTGTTTCTATAAAACTGAGTTGAATGTTTGTGAGACTTCATGGAAGATAGGCTCAGAAGGTGGTATCAGCTAAGATTTTGAACAGAAAGGAGGAAACAGAAAAAGACATTTTAAATTTAGTAATCACTATTTAAAGAAAAAATAACTGAAAACAAAATAAGAGGTAAAATAATGAAAAATAAGAGGAATGGAAGTGTTTGAAATAAAAAACAGAGCCACACTTTGCAAAAAACCAAAAGTGAATGTGAGGAATACCAGTTGTGCATGGAAGTCTAGGGTAGCCAACGAGGCTGATGAATGAGCAGTGGCTCAAATGTGGCATTCTTTGTTAACCATAAACCATAGCAAATACCAAGAACAAAAGAGCTCTATCCCAACACAATGCTGGGCCTGAAATGGGACACATGCCAAAGGCTCCATTAAGTCCACAAAATATATCACTATTTATTTTTATGGAAGTTATTGGGTACCGGGGTGATGGATGAATAGACAGATAGGTAGATAATACAACAAACAGAGATCGCTCATGGTTTGACTGTCATTATTCATATTTAGCAATCACAGTTGGATTGGTGAAGACAAAGCATACATTGCAATATATTGGGTTAATATTGATGAAAACATAGAGATGTAATATTTCTTTTTAGTTCTGCCTGTGCTGCCATTCCACTTACAGAGTTATAAATTACACTTACTGAGAGGAAAAAAAACACAAGGTGACATGAAAACTTAAGTATAAACAGCATACTGAAGTCTCAAACTCTAAGAATGCAAATATTAAAAATAATAGTAATTCTAGGAAGAGGATAAATACTGTAGGAAATAATAAAAATGACACAGTCAATAAAGATACTGCCACTCTGAACAGCATGCTGTTTAAAATTCTCAACATTAAGCAAGTAACAAATTTTAAAAAGAAAACCAGTTTGAAATGAAATCCATGCTTTGTGAGCAAAAATAAAAGGCAGATGTTACAGTTCCACAGTGGTGTGATAATAATGGCTTATGAAATCCATACAGAGGAGGAAAAAATTAAGAAAGAATGCCACGAAATTGAAAAAATAGAAGACATTGTTTCTTTTTTTCCCTTTTTTTTTTTTTTTTTTTTTTTTTTTTTTTTTTTTTTTTTTTCTTTTATTTTTTTTTTTTTTTTTTAGTTCAGTACCTTACATTAATTGTAGCTGTAGTTCCAGTCATTGTTGTGCTAAGGATTGTACAAGCAAAAATATCTCTTCTCCAAAGACTTTATGACTGAAATAATATCTCAGCTGAATTCTAGGAAACTGTGGCTGAAGCTCCAAAGTCACTCATCAGGAGACAAGATCACAGCTCAGGTGCCATACATAAATCCCTGCTTATTTATTGGATAAATATAACCACAGTGGAATTCTGTATGTGTAAACAACTTGCATAGTATGTATTACATTGATGTATCTTAGTGTAATACACAGGACATATCAACAGAAAGTGACTGATTAACCAAAATCAGATTTCATGAAAAGGGAAGTTTTTTGATAGCACCTACAAAAGGAAAAAAAAAAAAAAGCACAACAATAAAAATCACAGTACTTGACAGCTTACCTGTTCATAAAAATGAGTGATACTATGATGAACTATTTTATAGCCACAGTGATTCTACTGCAGCTTCTCATAGGAAAATGTATAATCTCCACCTTGTTTAATATTACAAATCTTTGGTAAAAAAACTATAGCAATCAAATAGCTTATTCATCTATAAGCATTCAGAAGCATTGTGGTTTGTAAATCTGTATCAGACAACCACGTAGAAAGGTGATTACATTTGGAAATGTAAACATACAAAGACTGGTTCTTAGGGAAGTGAGATGTGCAAATATGCATGAGAGATGATCAGCAGTGACTTAACAACCCATTGATGACTTGAATACAGAAGGTAAAGCTGCGGTAATAAAATTTGCTAACTATACCAGTTAGAATACTCTGTCAATAAAAAGGAGAATTAGAAGAGTTTTACAGGAAGATTTGGGTCACCTGGAAGACTGGAATAATACAAACATTAAAAGTTACGCTTAAAGAGTTTTAAAAAAATATCTCTTACAGTCATAAATTCATCAATAGATAGACAGAAAAACCTATGGTTTTTGACTGATCTCAAAGAAACCCACACAGAGCTAACACTACAGTATCATCATGAACAGGAAATTGCAATCTTGTGACATTTTCCTCGAGGTATTTTCAACTGACATATGGAGGTATTCACACCTTTACAAAGTGCAGTAATGAAGTAAGACACTCAGTTGACATATGCTGTAAAATTTTGCTTATCCTCATGTAAGAAAAATGAAGCACAAAAGAGTGAAGACAAGACTATATGAACTTTTATCATAGTCTAGCAAAATACAATGTGAGAAGAAATATGGTATTTTGTTTTCTAAGTGGAGTTTGAAAGACTTCTGTAATTGTGCTACCATGAATGTCCTGTAGAACCAAAACCCTAGCTTGTGAAACAACCTGACTAATTGTAAAATGAATCATGGAAGGATTTAGGTTGAAAGTGACCTCTGGAGATCACCTTGTCCAAACCCCCTACTCAAGCAGGGACACTGAAAGCATGTTTCCCAGGACCATGTCCTGATGACTTCTGAATATCTCCAAGGATGGAAACTCCACAGCTTCTCTGGGCAACTTGTGCCAGTGCTGTTAGCCTCACAGTGAAAAAAGTTTTTCCTGATATTCAGACAGAACCTCCTGTGTTTCAATTTGTGCCCATTCCCTCTGTTCCCATCACTGGGCACAGTGAACAGCTCTGTCTTCTTTGGACCCTCCCTTCAGGTATTCATATACATTGGTGAGATCCCCCTGAGCCTCCTCTTCTCTATGATCAACTTTCTCAGACTTTCTTTGTAGGGGAGATGCTCCAGTCTGTTAATCATTTTAGTGGCCCTTCACTGGTGTGTCTTCAGTATGTCCATGTCTCTCTTATACTAGGGAGCCCAGAAGTGGACACAGTACTCCAAGTGTGGCCTCAGCACCAGTGCTGAGTAGAGGGGAAGGATCACTTCCCTTGGCCTGCTGGCAACGCTCCTCTGAACATAGCCCAGGATAATATTAGCCTTTTCAGCAAAAGTAACATTGCCGGTGCATGTTCAACTTTGTGTCTGCCAGGACCCCCTGATTCTTCTCTGCAAAGCTGCTTTCTAGTTGGTTAACCCCCAGCATGTACTGGTGCTTGGGATTATTCCTCCCCAGGTGCAGGATTTTACACTTCCCCTTGCTGAACTTCTTGCAGTTCATGTCAGCCCATTTCCAAGCCTGTCAAGGTCCCTCTGGGTGGCAGCACAACCCCCGGTGTATCAGCCACTCCTCTCATTTTTGTGTCTTCTGCACACTTGCTGAGGGTGCACTCTGCCCCAGCAGTCAGATCATTAATGAAGATGTTAAAAAGGACTGGACCCACTATTGACCCCTGGGGTACACTGTTAGTTACTGGCCTCCAAATAAACTTCATGCCATGGATCATCACCCTCTAGGCCTGGCCATTCATCCAGTTTTCAGTTCGCCTCACTGTCTGCTCATCTGGCCCACACTTTATGAGTTTTTTCCTGAGGATCTTGTGGGAGATTTTTCCAAAAGTCTTGCTAATGTCAAGGTAGACAACATACACTGCTCTCTTCTCATCTACCAAGGCAGTCGTTGCATTGTAGATGGTTATCAGGCTGGTCAAGCGTGACTTCCCCTTTGTGAATCCATGCTGACTGTTCTTGATTACCTTCTTGTCCTTCATGTGCCTGAAAATGGTTTCCATGATTAGCTGCTCCATCAACGTCATAGGGATCGAGGTGAGGCTGACTGGCCTGTAGTTCCCCAGGTCTTCCTTCTTGCTCTTCTTGAAGATAGGAGTGACACTATCTTTCCTCCAGTCACTTCAGGCACTTCTCACTATTGCCATGATCCTTCAAAGATTATTGAGAGCGGCCTTGAAATGGCATCAGCCAGCTCCCAACACTCATGAGCGCATCTAATTAGGACCTGTGGGCTTTTTATTCAGTTTGCCTAAGTATTCCCTGATTTGATCCTCTTCCACCTTGCTCTTTGCTTTTACCCTGGCATCCAGAGCCTGGGATTCCTGAAAGATGTTCTTATTGGTAAATACTGAGGTGAAGAGAACGTTCAGTACCTCCAACTTTTCCATGTCCAGTGTCACCACGTCCCCTGACCGATTCAGTAGTGGGCTTACATTTTCTCTCCTCTTCTTTTTGTCACTGATGTACTTATATAGAAGCCCTTTTTTTTGCCTTTGGTATCCCTGGCCAGATTCAATTACATTTGAGCCTTGGCTTTCCTAACTGTGTCTCTGTGTGCTCGGACAGTGTCTCTGCATTCCTCCCAGGCTACTTGTCCCTGCTTCCACCCTCTGTATCCTTCCTTTTTATGTTTGACTTTTGCCAGGACCTCCTTGTTCATCCACGCAGGCATTTTTGCCTGAATGCCTGCTGATTGGGACAGACGACTCTTGAATGTGTTAAGAGGTGATGCTTCAATATTAACCAGCTTTCCTGGGCCTCTCTTCCCTCTGGGCCCTCATCTCATGAGTCTGTTCCAAGTAGATCCTTGAAGAGGCCCCAGTTTGCTTTCCTCAAGTCCATTGTTTTGACCTTGGTTTTTTTCAGGATCTTGAACTACATCATTTCATGTAGCATGAAAATTTCATGATCACTGCAGCCAAGCCTGCCTTCAACCTTCTTATCCCCAACGAGCCTATCCTTGTTCGTGAGTATGAGGTCCACCAGAGCACCTCTCCTCATTAGCCCCTCTATGACTTGGGTCAGGAAGTTGTCATTAATGCTCCCCAAGAATCTCTTAGATTTCTTATGTCCTGCTATGCTGTTTCTCCAGCAGATATCAGGCTGGTTGAAATTCCTCATGAGGACAAAGTCCTATGAATGTGAGACTGCTTCTCAATATGATTCTTATATGAGTACTCAGTGAATACTAATTGGAAAAAGGAAGTCTGAAAGGGCACTTTAAAAGATTGGAGACGAAGAAGTACTGAAAAAGAAGACTAAATTATACAACTAAAGAAAATTGTAATAGATTCTGCTGTAGAAGAAACCAAGGATTATCTAAGAACTTGATGATGTAGAATAAACTAATGATTATTTAAGAGTTTATTAATCTTTATGAAAGAAGCACAAAATAAACAAAGATCCATAGTTAAAATATAAAAGAAAGAAAAGAATAATAACAGAAGGTTAACATGATAATCTAGTTGCTATGGTAACCATAAGAAGTAAAAGGCAATGGTATCACAGCTGACTTCTACACAGTAATGAGATTAGTAAAGCTAGTATTTCCTGGCAGGAGAAAGTCTGTATCATGTTCATAAGTTATAATGAGGTCAGTTATGTCTTTAAAAGTCTTTACACCAAACTACCTATTGTCTACTGTACACCAAAGAAAATAACATATCAGCAGCAGAGATGACAACAAGGTAAATATTTTCTTAATGTAAACGTGTTATTTCCATTGGCTTCATCCCCTCAAATTAATCTTGTGCTGGCTTTTTTCACATATAAGGTCAGACTTACAAAATCAACTTTAAATTTCATCATCAATATCCAGGTGGAAATGGCAGTAGTTATATTTGCTTAACTAATTTGATTGCAGCATATATGATTGTGGTAGATTGACCCTGGCTGCATCCAGACNTTAATCTTGTGCTGGCTTTTTTCACATATAAGGTCAGACTTACAAAATCAACTTTAAATTTCATCATCAATATCCAGGTGGAAATGGCAGTAGTTATATTTGCTTAACTAATTTGATTGCAGCATATATGATTGTGGTAGATTGACCCTGGCTGCATCCAGACGCTCACCAAAACAGCTCTATCACTCCCCTCCTCAGCTACGCAGGGGAGAGAAAATATAACAAAAGGCTGATGGATCAAGATAAGGACAGGGAGAGATCATTCATCAATTACCATCACAGGCAAAACAGAAATGAGAAAAGGAGGCTGAGGGGAGACCTTATGACTCTCTACAACTACCTGAAAGGAGGTTGTAGTGAGGTGGGTGTTGGTCTCTTCTCCCAAGTAACAAGCGATAAGACAAGAGGACATGGCCTGAAGTTGTGCCAGGGGAGGTTTAGAGTGGATATTAGGAAAAATTTCTTCACCAAAAG
>VXBL01008331.1:444979-478066 GCA_013400195.1 Aramus guarauna | reverse complement strand
GACAAAGATGTTGAACAGTGCCAGTCCCAGTACTGACCCCTGAGGAATGCCACTCGTCTCTGTCCTCCACTTGGGCATTGAGCCATTCACCACAACTCTTTGAGTGTGACCATCCAGCCAATTCCTTATCCACCAAGTGGTCCATCCATCGAATCCATGTCTCTCCAATTTAGAGACCAGGATGTCATGTGGGACAGTGTCAAATGCCTTGCACAAGTCCAGGTAGATGATGTCCGTTGCCCTTCCCTTGTCCACTAATGCTGTAACCCCATCATTGAAGGCCACAAAATTTGTCAGGCACTATTTGCCTCCTCCAGGAGGATCTGCTCCATGGTCTTGCCAGGCATGGAGGTGAGACTGACCAGTCTGTAGTTCCATGGGTCTTCCTTTTTTCCCTTCTTAAAAATGGGGGTTATGTTTCCCCTTTTCCAGTCAGTGGGCACTTCACCAGAAACAAGTCCTCCACAAACTTCTCCAATGTGAGTCCTTCCCTCAGGCTACAGTTCTTCACAAACTGCTCCAGCGTGGGTCTCACACAGGGTAAAAAGTCCCACCAGCAAAACCTCTTCTGGTGTGGGCTCATCTGGGGCCACAGGTCCTGCCAGGAGCCTGCTCCAGCACGGGCTTCCCACAGAGTCACAGCCTCCTCCTGGTGCATCCACCTGCTCCAACCTAGTGTCCTCCACGGGCTGCAGGTGGATATATGTTTGATTGTCAACCTCTATGGGCTACAGGAGGACAGCCTGACTCACCATGGTCTTCTCCACAGCCTGCAGGGGAATCTCTGCTCCAGTGCCTGGAGCACCTCCTCCTCCTCCTTCACTGACCTTGGTGTCTGCAGAGTTGTTCCTCTCACATGTTCTCACCCTTCTCTGTGGCTGCAATTGCTCCTGGTTGTTTCCTCCCCACCACCTTCTTAACTATGTTATCCCAGAGTCCACAAACACTTTGTTCCACAAGAATTAGTTTAGTCTACATTTCTCTGCCATAACTCCTGTAAATTAAACTCCTGAATAAAATAAGCCTTTTTCTTTTTTTTTTTTTTCCTCCAAAGCTCTGCAGTGCCACACTTCCATCAAAATATCCTAAATCTCAAACTTTTTCCTATGTTTCTTTAGACAGATGGGCTTTCCAGGAATGTTTTTACAGTCATTACTAATTCAATATGGGAAGATTCAGTTTTGTGGCTTCTTCATAAGAAATTATTCTTATTGTTGTAGCCCTTGTAATTTGTAGCCATAGTAATTTATGGTACCGTTTTGTAGCCAATTAGTATGATAAATGCCATAAAAATATTTTGTACTTTTCACTGCAGTCACTTTGCATGGTGTCTTTGTCCATGTGGTTTGAATTAGTTTTTGCTTGAAGGCCTTGGCAATATCAATATAGGTTTTCTGATTCAGCAAATTGCCCTTAGCCTTTAGCTTTCTGTATTGTGGTGGTTCTGCTGCCACTCCACTAAAGATTTATCTTGAGCCTGTCCAGGTAATATTTCATAAGCCTTCTTTTCAGTCATTTATGTATATATTATCTGGCTAGTGAACATAGGTTTGAGCAACCTATTATCTGGCTTACTCATGCCTGGACCAGCACGTTTGTGCTTAAAGAAGCATAAGCTGTGCTGCTGATGTCAATATTCAAAACTATATTCTGTCACTTTATATCAGCAAAATCATTCATACAGACTCAAGTGGAAAGGATCGAGATATTTATTCTGATGATTGCAAGTTTCTTAACTTCTGCACATTACATAAAACTGGGTTTGAAAAATGGATAGAAGATACTTTCATTCAAAATTTTTTTTTTCTCTTTAATATAGATGTGAGTTTTTAATGCCCCAAAATAGGACTTGAATTCATTTGTGTTGTCATCCATGTATATTTTATCAGTCATATTGTCAGCCTAGCTAAATTCTCCCACAGATTTTTCAGTTATTCAGTGGCAATGCACAGATCTAACTGACTTTTCAGCATCTTCTAGCTTTTCAGAGTTGTGAAGCTGGATGAGGACCTTAATTGCCTTTATGGTGATGTGCAGGCTTAATCACTTGTTCTTGTGATCAAAAGAGTTGATGATATATGGCATGCATCCTAATATGTGCATAGTTATTGGCAAAGAACAGCCTACAGTACAGTAATTATATAAATTTTGATTTAGCACAAAATCTCTCACATATATATATGCTGACAAATACATATTACTTTATGCCAACTAAGTAAAACCTACAGGTTGTACTATACAAAAAGCTATTGCATTGTAATTTTTTGTCACTGAAAGACCTAAGCAGTCCACTTTAAACAAGGACCTGTGCCCTCACTCATTATGAAATAAAAGAAACATATTTCAAAACTTGCCTAAATAATGAAATTTTTTACTGAAACCTTCAGAGAATTTGATAGCTGATAATACTGAAGGGTTTGGATTACATACATAACATTTTTGTTATATTTCTCTTGCTGTACAAATTGTCTCAGCTTGATCAGTGTCATGGTTTAACCCCAGTAGGCAGTGAAGCACCACACAGTCACTTGCTCATTCCCTACCAGCAGGATGGGGGAGAGAATCAGAAGGGGAAAAGCAAGAAAATTTGTGGGTTGAGAAAAAGACAGTTTAACAGGGAAAGCAAAAGCTGCATGTGCAAACAAAACAAAATAAGGAATTCATTCACCACTTCCCATTGGCAGGCAGCTTTTCAGCCATCTCCAGGAAAGCAAGGCTCCATCATGTGTTGCAGTTACTTGGGAAGACAAACTGCATAACTCCAAANGGCAGGCAGGTGTTCAGCCATCTCCAGGAAAGCAGGGCTCCATCATGCGTAACGGTTACTTGGGAAGACAAACAAGACCGTCCCTCCTTCCTTCTTCTTCCCCCAGATTTTATTGCTGAGCATGACATATCCCTTTGGTCAGTTGGGGTTAGCTGTCCCAGCTGTGTCCCCTCCCAGCTTCTTGTACTACCCCAGCCTACTTGCTGGTGGGGTGGGGTGAGAAGCAGAAAAGGCCTTGGCTCTGTGTAAGCACTACTCAGCAATAACAAAAACATCTCTATGTTATAAACATTGTTTTCATCACAAATCCAAAACACAGCACCATACCAACTAATATAAAGAAAATTAACTATCCCAGCCAAAACCAGTACTATCAAAAACTGAACAGATTTGCGAGAAGTTTATTAGCATCAACAATGTCAACCATAATTCTCTTTATAATATTTTTATCACTGAGAGAATCAATATGATCATGATCATGGTTGTGTTTCTCTTTTAGAGATGAACATTGCTTTTTCAGGTGAAAAAGTCTTCTTTATATTAAGTTTGTCAAAAGCACAGTCTGACTCACTAGTGTCTCCTATATTTCTGTATTTTGGTGGGAATACCATAACTTTCTGTTGAATGGCTCTATTGCAGCTGTTCAGTAGTTTTAAGCATATCACAGAGGTGATACTACTACTATCTGCTTCTTGATGGACAGCTTAAGTTTCATTTAGCATTTTGTCGGAAATGATAGATGAATGATTTAATGGTGTTGAATTGTTCACTTTGCACCAATGATTCAGGATTTCTCCTCCATCAGTTGACAGAATTTGATCATCTCCAGTGAAATGTTGTGCAATAGCACCATCATAGGGGCATATATAATTTAAAGCCACTGTAGAGGTGTTTGATGTGATACCATTTTGCATTTTGTTGATGTTTATACTTTTCTTCATTGACATTCTAAAACTTTCATTTATGGTAAGCAGCTTTCTTGTTTGCCAGTTTTTAAATTTTAGTCAAGCTTTGATCCATATTTATGCTTTAACAGTGTTCTGATGAAATTATTCAAAAAAATCAAACAACACATCTCACATTTGCCTTTGACAAAGAAAAGAACCTCCTCTGAGGCAGTGCAAGTGTCTGACTTGCATCCTGACTGACAAAAATGAAAGAAATATAACATTAAATTTATCCCAGTATCATCTACTCCATCCCTCTTCTTCAGTGCAGGATCAGCTATACCTGTAACATTCCTTATAAGAAAAAATATTTTCCTTTACTAAGCTACCCCAAGATAACTGCCATATCCTAGTCAGTGTCCCTTTTGTCTTCTTTTTTTAGCATTTCCTATCACCAAGGTATTTTTTACCAGGAGGTGCTGGTCTGTTATGAGCCTAAATAGAAAGACACTCAGACTCTGTAAAATATAATTCTAAATGATACTTTAAAATGGTATCTATCAGGTATAACAAAATAAATAAAGAAAAAATAGTATAGATAATCTTATATCCCTATAGATTGTGGTAACCCCAGCATTGAATGGTCCTCCAAGTAGTGCGCAGTACTCCATACTGACTCTGTCCCTGGAAAGGGATACTTCATTTTGACCGTTAGAGCTATTATAGGATTTTCTTAGAAAGAAAATCTTGACATCTTTCTTGTACTTGAAAATTGCTATCACATTATGCCTGAACCTTCTTTTTTTCTCCTTAAGTTGAACTCAATTGTCTTTGTAAATAATTTTCATTAAACTTTTGATACTTCTTGTTCTTTAAGCAGGACTTTCTGTAATGATTCACTTTCTTTTTTTTCCACTGCTTTTTAAACTGAGCCCATAATCTCACCAACATAGAACCAGATTGTTTTCTTTAACTATTTATGGAAAGTAATGTCAAATACACTATTAAATTTAATATACATGACATTGTAAGATGATTTGTCCTTCAAAAACCTAAACTGGTTTGATAAGATTTGTAGCTTACAACTCCATGTGGTCTTTTATGTTTGTTATTATATCTATCTTTATTGTCTTCCAGGTGCTAGCAAATAGCCTGATTCTTTGACATTTTCCATTTGATCTTTTAAAAAGCTAAACTGCATTAAGAATGACTTCCATTAATTTCTTCTTCTCTGCTCTTCTGAGTAATTGAATCTGAACTCTTTAATGTGTTACAACTGGTATTTAAATTGCAATTGTCAGGCATCTTGTGACTTATAGTACCCTATAGGTTGATCATCTGGCAAGCAAACTGCATCATACTTAGGTAATTCTTACATCTGCAAATTCTAAAATGCCTCACAGTGATATAATTAGCAAATTGCTATGCCTAGACTAAATGTGAATGTAGAATTTTTTCTTCTCAGCTTGTTGAAGTACTATATTAATAATGACCACCTGAAACTCAGTAGGATATTATTTTTATTTTCTTCCCTAAAATTACGCTTACCTAGGTCCTTTCTTTAAATGGTAACTCAAGGGTTTGTCATTTCATGCCATCAACTTCATGACATTGTAAAGATATAGTTTTCTGACCTCCTATGTTCTTTCATCATAGTGAGTGTATTGTCTCAATAGTAGCAAAAAAAACCAGCTAGCTCTTTGTAGCACCAACAGCTGGCCTACCACCTGGCTTCCCAGGCGTGCTGGTGAGGAGGCATGAGCCTTCCACAGGAGGTGTAAAAGAAGATGGGAGGGGCACATCCAGGACAGCTGACCCAAACTGGCCAAAGGGATATTCCATACCATATGATGTCATGCTCAGTACATAAGCTGGAGGGAGTTCGCCAGGGAGGGCCACAGATCAGGAAATAGCTGGGCATTGGTCAGGGGATGGTGAGCAATTCTGCTGTGCATCACTTGTTTTGTATACAATTATTATTGTTATTGTTGTTATTATTATATTCCTTTTCTGCCTACTAAGCTTTTTATCCCAATCCACAAGTTTTACCTTTTTTTTTTTTTAATTCTTTCCCCCAACTCACTAGGGCAGGGGAAGTGAGCAAACAGCTGTGTGGTTGTTTTAGCTGCCTGCCAGGTTAAACCACAACACTTAGGTAGAGAACTCATTTGTCAGTAATCACATATTGTTCTTTTTCTTCTCCCAGTTTGCCCACTCAGGCAGCTTCAAAGTCTTCCAGTTGAGATTTGCTAGCCAAGCATTTCTAAATTTCAGCTATGACATCTGCCTATCACTTTTGCTGTTTTTCTGCACTACAGGAGTTAATATAGTCAAGATAAGAGGAATACTGCAGTACTGTTTTAGAAAATATATTCAAATTATATGATCATAGCAAGAAAAAATTGCATAACCACATTCCAATTTTCCTGTGACTGTTAATTATCTATTGATGTAACTAATTTAAAAAAGTGGGGAGTAAAGTGTAAATTGTTTGTCTGAATATAGTCAATTAGAATAATTTTGTCATATTTGATAGTAAAAATTGCAGAAATCTCTACAAATTTGGGTTATTTCAAACCTGTCTTGTGTGCATTGCTCAAAATGCCACACAGGGATAAGGGCAATTTCTGAGCCTTTAGGAAATTATTAAGTATCACTGTTGCATTAATTTATATCCAGAATCTACTAGGCACCTACAACCTGTTGGAGTGGGTCCAGAGGAGGGCCACAAAAATGATCAGATATATGGAGCACCTCTCCTATGAGGAAAGGCTGGGAGTGTTGAGGTTGTTGAGAATGGAGAAGGCTCCAGTGAGGCCTTGTTGCAGCCTTTCAATACTTAAAGGGGGCTTATAAGAAAGACTTTTTAGTAGGGACTGTAGCAATTGGACAAGGGGTAACTTGAACTAAAAGAGGGTAGATTCAGAATAGACATAAGGAAGGAAATTTTTATAATGAGGGTGGTGAAACACTGGAACAGGTTGCTCAGAGAGGTGGTAGATGCCCCTCCCTGAAAATATTCCAAGTCAAATTGGATGGAGCTTTGAGCAACCTGATCTAATTGAAGATGTCTCTGCTCATTGTAGGGGGGCTTGGACTAAATGATCTTTAAAGGCCCCTTCCAACCCAAATGATTCTGATTCTATGATGCTATGACCTCAGATTAGAAACTATGCCTAAAGGAAAAAAGTAGAAGAGAAAACATTTCATAGGTTACAGAAAATACTTTTTTTCTTTATACAGAAAATATTTCCATTTATACAAGTAATTTTTACAACAGCAAGAAATTACTGATTCACATTTTGATTGTGGTGCTCTAAAAGCATGAAAGTCTTTTCTAAATACTGCTATTTAGCCAGTTATTGCTTAGATGATTTTTCTTATCTAACTGTAGACTCTGCACGTTTCACTGGATTGCATCCTACTTTTCTGAAATATTTTGAAATCCATATTCCATAACAAAAAGCTGTCCCCAACACATTTTAATAATTTGTGATTATAGATTCTCATTTGTATCAAACTCATTTTTTGTGTGACCATGATGATTTTATGGATTTATTTCAGTGATCATTTACAAAATATCGAAAACCTCAAGTCAAACAGCAGTCAGACAGCATTCTATAAATGAATACACATTAAGAACTGTAAAAAATATGTTTTGAATTGACTGAATTGGAGCTGCAAGATAGCCATGGCTTTATTGGGTAAGAGGAACAAATGGCTTAAGCTCATATTTAGGTTAATGCAAAAAAGTAGCCCAACTACATCTCTTTCTGTATTTCAGTTTTAATTAAATGTGTTTTTCTGCTTTGTGCTTGCATTATTTACAATAAATTAAACTTGATTTAATTATATCCATTTAGTGGTCATTAACTCTTTTTAAAACAATGAATTTCCTCAGTACAGTGATTTCTTATGTCCACCGACAGTATTGGGTCACTGTAACTGTATTTTTATATAAACATATTTTCTGAATATTTGTGTTTTAAACTCAAGACAAAATTTTGTAACCAAACATGCAAGAATTCTAAAGTAATTTTTTGTGAAAGTAAAAACTTTTCCACAGTAAATGGATATAGCTCAGTTTTATTAAATTAACTGTGATTGCCTATAACTGTTGCTTCTCATTGTATGGAATTAATTCTTTCTGACTGATATGCAAGAATTTCTCTAATCGTGTATAGCTTGTCGAACTTTTGGGGGAATTTAGAGAGGCTCTTAATTCTAGTGTCTTCACTAAACATGGGTAAACTAGCATTAGAGTGTCAAAAAGTAGATAAGTTGATGTCCTTGGTATATCTTACTTCAATTAGAAGTGAATAAATGTCATTTAGCTCTGTTATGTCAGTTACACTGTTAAAGACAGGCAGTGAGCACATCAGACTGGGGTAGCTTGAGTCTAAATACGCATCTGCATGTTAGGCAAATACTGAAATCATGATGCCTGTAGAGTGGGTGCCTTGATGGTTAGGTGATAGCTGTTTAGAGGGTATTTTATCACACTTTTGGATAGAGAGAGAATTAGTTGGCAACTTAGTTGTCACAGCCCTTCCACCAACACTGAAGCTTTCATGAGCTCCAGGCTGCAGTCTCTGCTTCCTCTCCATATCCACGAATTGAGTATTCTATGCTTAAACTTGTCACTCTGAGTTGCCCATGAAAGATCTGATCACTGTACCTTGAGGAGCAGTTCCACTCCTGTATGCTGATATAGAATGTAGGCATACACTCATCATTTGATTTGTCCAAAAGAAATCTATTTCACTGCAGGAATAAAGAGCTTAATAAGTGTTCAGTACAAAAAACTACAGTTTCACAGTTTCTTACTGTTATTATTGGCCTTTAAAACCAGCAGGTACTCCCTACTCAATTAATTTTGTAGAAGATCACTTAGCAGGCACCATTTTATCAACACTTGACAACTAAAGAATGCTTTGCTTATATCAGTAGGGTTTTTTGTTGCTATTGCTTTTATAAAAAAGAAAACATAATCAGAACTGTTCCTGAAACCAGTTTTATTCAAAACTCAGAAAGCCTTCATATACTGTGTTAAACTGTCGTACAATACAGAAGCTTGTGTGGATGCTTATTAACACCAGAAATCACACATGGAGTTTATCCCTGTAGAGAAATGCTGTGCTATGTGAGGAATAAAGGTTTTCTTAAATGATGGAAAACACTGCAAACACAGAGAAGTTAGAAATGTAAAGCAAATTGTATACATTTGCTGTTGAGATTGATTAATTTAAATATTTTCCTTTTGTTCAATGGATATTTTCAAAGAAGGTAAACTGAAGTTTTATTCTGACAGTACATTGAATGGATTGAACACTCTAGAATCTGGAAAAAAAATCTGCACGTTTAATTGATTTAGCATGTATTATACACAGGCAATTTATTCAATACAATTCAATTCATTTTTTTAAACTATGTTAACGGGAAAAAAAATACTACTGTTAGTTTTCCTATGCTTGAATGTTCTTTTCTTGTTGTGTTTATGAGCTCACTCTAGAGAATCATTTATTTAGTTTGCTGCTGGCTTCTGTTAGTTTTCTCTTACTTAAGCCCTTAGTGCTTACTGGTCAACTTGTGGTAGTTTGTTTGAATGTAAAGCCAGAGTGTACACGAGCAGTAATTTGAAATTTCTTTTGACGCTAAGCATGGCTACAGGAGCATATCAATCTATAGTCAAGAGAACTGCATTGCTTCTTCGTCTCCTTTTGTTACTATGACTTATTTCTTCCCTCTGGCTTTTCAGCTTTCTCCCAAGTTAATGGGTTCTCAACTCTCAGATACCTGATATCTTGTCTTGTCATTAATCACTCTGAAGTTAACAGATAGTACACCTTTCAGCACTATCTTGACTTTAACTTTGTCCACATAGTAATGAATCAAGGTCATGAAAATACAGGATAGTGCCATTTGAAAGCAAAGCCTCTTTTCTTTTTATATCAGGCAGTCTTTCATTTTAAGAACATCTTTTTACATTATTTCAAAAGAACGACAGCCTGATTGAAGTTTATGTGTTAAAAACAGCTAATTGCCCATACAATTGGAAAGACTAGCATTTCCTGTAAGTAAATTTGCATGAAAGTAATTCAATTTATTATTTCTAGACATGTAAGATGTTAAAGAAGCATTATATAATTAAAGAATGTAGTATATTCAGGTCTTTTACCATGCCATTTCAATTTAGAATTTTCATGTTTTGTCCATTACTATGTGGACAAATTATTGGTCTGTACATTCATCATTACACATTTCATTTATGTACAGTTCTTCAGGTCATGAGCTCCAAATAAAGAACTTTAAATAGTTTTCAAATTACTTTTAACCCATGGCTTATTTAGAATCCATCCTTAATATGGGTGGTCTTGCCTGCAAAATAGGCAGAAAGTTCAACACAGGGCAGAGAATGATCATTGATTGAATATTTAGTTTACTTTCCAGAATAGTTCTTCTAATTCTGAACAAGCCATTAACACAAGAGATCTTTTATCACTCTTAAGGGAGAGGGAGTTGAACCCTGGAGTTTTGATGTTTTCAGAGTTCAGTTCTTGTTTTAATTTTTATTCACAATGATTTATAACCATAAATGGGCAGTGTTCTGAGAATGCAAATCCCTTGAAAACTTTCCAGCACACTAACTGTAATCATACAAAAGCAACTATAGCTTATATGCATTGAACCTAGAGCCCAATAACCAAAACATATAAAGTGTTTTCACATTAGAAGAAATGTTTCAAAATTTTATCTATCTCGTCAAAAACAGTCAAACAATCACAATACATTAAATATTCATAATTATAAGCCTACAATCACAATTATATGCCTTCAAACGCATAAATAGATTTTAGAATTCTGCATACATTATTGTTGGACTGCACCAACAACTATAGCCCTTTTACAGCTTTGCTTAGTGGAATCTCTTAAAAGCAGTCTTTATACACAAATGCACACACATATCTCTTACAGGCATAAGAGATTTAGAGAGATTAAGAGAATATCCTCTTAAAAACCATCTTCCATCTGCTAATTAATAGTAATAGTAGTAATAGTAAATATATAGCATGACTCAAGATTAGCAGTACCTTCATAATTTTTGTAGGAATATTCAAAGTATTTAATGATACTATCCAGTAAGATAATAAATTAAGAAGAATATAAGGCTGTACAGTAACAGACCAGGCCGAAAAGAGAGGACTATAAATGAGCCAGAGTCACTGACACCAGTAACATCATTTTAAAATAGCAAAAATGAGCAGTATGGAATAATGGCACCCATCCATCAGAGCACTTAAAACATGTACATAATGAAAAGAATCACTGTTGTTTGTCAATCTCAGTTGATATGTTCTGTCCCTTTTAAAAAAAGAAAAGACAGGAGATTGCTTCTTCCCCAGTGAACAACTGAGCAGACTTAGAGGAGAAGCCGCCACATGGCAGTGTAGCAAACAGGAGGAAATAACAGTGAGAAAAGAGATTGCAGTTTATGCAGAAGACTAGTGGAGAGGAGTAAGGCTCAGACAGCCAGGAGTCAGTGGTGTTGGAAAGAACTTCCTAGGGAGTAGGATGACACTGCAGTTAGCCAAGAAACCAAGCCCAGAAACAAGAACTAATCTGCTGAGAGACCATCGAGGAGGAAAAAGAACAGTATGAATTCCTTTTATTCATGGTCACTTTGAGTTCTTTTGTTTAAAAAAAAAAAAAAAAATAAAAAAGTTCTAGCTCATACTCTAATAAAATCTGGCCTTTATTATTTATGTATTTATTTAAATTTAAAAACCTTTCAGATATTATTTAGGAAGTCACTGTAAAGAAAATGTCCACCTCAAAGTAGTCGCTGACTTAGTGACCTGTTCCAGTATATCTATATCCCACTGAATAAATTATAATTTAAATACATGCCTGTGTACTTTGAATAAATATTATTCCCTTGCTAAATCAATTGCAAAGGAAATTCTAAAAAATCCTAACTCTTTAATATCTCCTTCAGCTTATCTCATAACTTAATCCATCCAGATGGCTTTCCATTTCTTTGAGGAAATCTGAAGGAATGAAGATTTAAACCAAACCAAAACCAGCTACACCAAAATCAGATCAAATTTGGTAGGAAAAAAGAAAACCAAACCAAATCAAACCAAACCAAAACTGTCAATTACAGTATTTTAAAAACTCAGTTTACTTCAAGAGACAGTGAGTTGATTTGTTCTTGAACAAATTATGTTCTAATATTACTTAAAAACAAAGAAACTTGCAGATATGTGGTGTGACTCAACTTGGGGAAACTTGAACAACACAACAACTACTGAAAACAATACTTAGTGGAAAGGTGAAAAAGGAATAAGGCAAGTAAGCTTTCTGTCACATTACAGCACAGTTCTACATAGTTCTCTGAATGGTGGTTGTGGGTTAACTCTGGTTATCACCTAAGCGTCACACAGCTGCTCACTCACTCCCCCCCGCCCCCAAGTGGGATGGAGGAGAGAATCAGAAGGGTAAAAATGAGAAAACTTGTGGGTTGAGATAAAGACAGTTTAATCAGTAAAGCAAAAGCCACACATCCAAGCACAGCAAAACAAGGAACTCATTCACTACTTCCCATCAGCAGGCAGATGTTCAGCTATTTCCAGGAAAGCAGGACTTCATCATGTGTTGCAGTTGCTTGGGAAGACAAACTGCATAACTCCAAATGTCTCCCCACTTCCTCCTTCTTCCCCACAGCTCTTCTTGATGCGTACAATGTCATATGGTATGGGATATCCCTTTGGTCAGTTGCGTCAGCTGTCCCAGCTGTGTCCCCTCCCAACTTTTTGTGCACCCACACTCATTGGTGGGGCATTGTGAGAAGCAGTAAAGATCGTGACACTGTGCAAGCACTGCTCAGTAATAACTAAACCACTGATATGTTAACAACACTGTTTTCATCACAAATCCAAAACACAGCACCATACCAACTAGTATAAAGAAAACTAACTCTATCCCAGTGAAAACCAGTACAAAAATCAAGCATAGCTAATTTATAAGTGAGTAAAAATCAAGGATATGAAGAGAGATTAAAAGATGGAAATTGAAAATATGGCAGAATGAAGGGACAGGATTAAAAACCGCAACTTTTTGGCTTATTGGATCGTGTAGACTTTGAGATAGGATGAAACTTTACAAGGTTCTTTACTTTTTATCTTGTAATTCAGTGTTCTGAATAAAATGACAGAAGAACATTTTTGCATAGCAGAATGACTAAAATCAACAAGATACAGATTTGAATAGCAAGGCAATAGGTTGATGCATAAACTGAAGTGCTTTCTAAAGTGGGTATCATAAGTCCTTCAGTATATATACACCAGATTGCCTTTTTCTTTGCCAGTTAGAGGGTAAACATGCTACTGATTAGCTGGCTGGCAGTATCTTGCACCTGTGAGAGAGTGTAATGCTTGTGTAGTGCACTGAATATGCGATTTTTGCTACTAAGAGAGAAGCCTTCAGGCTGCATGTTGCCCTGGCAGTGCAGGGGCTCCACCTCACCTTGGCCAGAGCTGCTTTTCATGAGTTTAACACCTGCTTGGGGACACATTGACTGCTGCCTCCCCTGCTCCAGCTTCAGCTCTGGGGATGGCCTCTCTGAGAAGAGAGGGACACCATCCATCTCACACACCTCCCAGTCAATGCCAAACTATAGACCTGTGTGTGTCTGTGTCTGGGTGGGCTGGGGGTCAGGCTTCAGCTGGCAGCCCAGAAGAAGGAGGTGGTCTGTGATTGCAAAATATATTTAAAAAAAAAAAAAAAAAATCAAAAAAGCCCCAGCCTAGACTGGAAACAGAGGAGCAAGAAACCCCTTTCCATGAATATCATACTTTTCATCAAGAAGGAATCAAGATGCCCAGAAGTCTCATAGCTAAGGCTTGAACATTTACACCCTTCTTATTGAGAAAGAAAGAAACTGTACCTTGTACTTCAAAGAGACACTGGAACAGTGAACATACCACCAGAGAAAGGGAATATTAGTAAATTTTTTTCTACAGGTATTTTAGGGTGTTTAGGTGTTTCTACATTTAGAAAGTATGGACTATTAGACAGTTAAAACATTAATTGAGCTAACTATATTATTGCATCATATGGTGGGTTTCCTTTTGCCCATAAAATTTTACGCATAATATGTAGCTTTCCATTTCTACCAAATTCATAACACAAGTAAGCAGAATCGATTTTTCTCCAGTCAAAATGTGCACTGTATGGACCTTTGTGTCCCCTATGCCATTATGTCACTTCCTTGAGTTCTTAACCTGGTTAAATCCATCCTGCCTTTCCCATTTGATATCACTCCAGTTCAATCTCAGCCTAAACACCAGCAGAAGGGTAACACTGACTGTTAAACAAGTGAGACAAGAAGACGTAGCCGGAAGATTTCTTGCTTTTTGGTTCCATCTTCAAAAGCAGTGCCTTTGGAGATGTAGCTCTAGTCATCCACTATCAGAACCAGTGGCATTAGTGTGTAGCACTTAAATAACTCAGTAGTTCATTTAGCTAATGTTTACAGTTTATATTTAGTTCCTAAGAATTCATGCATTAGAAAATAACGTAGGTTGAATGGAAATGTCCTGACTGATAACACTGTATATTAAACAGGGCTGAAGAGCTTTCACTCTTGAATTAATTAATTAAGGTTTCATTTGGTTTTGTTCAATCTGAAATTCAAGTAGTTTTAAAATCATATAGGCAACTATAAGCAAAGTATTTGTGAACACATGTCCATTTCCTAGTGCTATCAGCATTTTTGTTTTGTCTTCTAGATTCTCAAATATTTAATTTTGCTTTGTGTAAAGGTTTTTCTGACCCTTCCAAGTCAAGAATAGGCTAATTGGTGCATTTTGTCAGTAGACTACCCAAACCCTTTTTGTTCTAGTTAACTTGTGCTGAGTGCATGTGTATTTTCATAGTACTCTGCAACACTATATTACCTTTTTCTGCTGTGGAGTGGAAAAAATAAAGTTAGCAACTCTGACACAAACCTGATTCAGATAGAGCTTTGAATTGGACCTGCCTGCACTTTCTCTTTAATATGAAAGGGCTTTGAATTGCTAAAGCTATGTGTTATAAAAGCATAATGAGAACAATGAACATTTAAAGAGAGGCATTATGGCAAAGGCAAATTAAAGTAAAAAAGGCCTTTGTTGTGTCTTTTCCTCCAATTTTGCTATCAGTTCCCCTATTCTTTTGTCAATCCAGGTCTCTGGTTTGAAACAATTTCTACACTTTACTTCCTGGGACCATAGGAAAAATGTCTCTCTGCCCTTCGCCATGGTGCTGTAGCTCCCTGTCTGTTTTGCTTCTCTGGAATCCTTCGCTTTGTGCGCACATTGCTCACCTTGTTGCTTACAGCTCTGCCTGGATTCCTACAGCTTCAGTTGTACTCAGGAGTGATTTCACCCCTTTCCTCCATCAGCTCTCTTCTAATCCATAGTGCAGTAGACAGGAAAAGTTTAAACAGACATCATTCCTTTATGCTGCTCGCTGACATATATTTAAAAAGAATTCAACTTATGCTCACTTATATTGTCATTTTATATATAGTAAAAAAATGATCTAACAAGTATTTAACTTTTTCATTCAGAACTCCCTCCACCAGAAATACAAGATTCCTTTAAGAATTAAAGTTAACTTTCTTGCATAATGACATGCCACCAGAAGTTTGTGCTCTGGGAAATATTTCCAGACACAAAGTCACAGGATTGATAACACCACTATTCAGTACACTAATCTTTCTCCCCAGGCTAGTAATTAATTACCACTGTTGGAGAAAGGATGCTAGAATTCATTGCACAGTTTTCTTATTCTTCAGAATAGGTATAGGAAGACTGACATGTTTAAAATCTCAAAATATTGGTTTTAGTACAAGATATTAACTAAAGTAATATAAAATAAGATTGATTTTCCTAGAAACAACAAATTAATTTGTTATTCATTATAATGGCTCTTGATAAAATTTACCATTACCTTTTACAAATGACACATTCAGGACCCTCAGGATTTCTTGCAGTTTTATATCTGAAATTTAACACCATAAGGTCCTGCCTCAAGATCTGATCCTATGGCAGGACCTAATAGCATCCATCTGTACCTATTGTGGCCTTCCAGTACCTGAAGGGGCCTACAGGAAAGATGGAGAGGGACTGTTTATCAGGGAGTGTAGTCATAGGAAAAGGGGTAATGGGTTTAAGCTAAAAGAGAGTAGATTTAGATTAGATGTTAGAAATTCTTTACTGTGAGGGTGATGAGACACTGGAACAGGTTGCCCAGAGAGGTTGTGGATGCCCCCTCCCTGGAAGTGTTCGAGGCCAGGCTGGATGGGGCTTTGGGCAATGTATTCCAGTGGAGGGTGTCCCTGCCCTTGGCAGGGGGCTTGGAACTAGATGACCTTTGAGGTCCCTTCCAACCCAAACCATTCTATGATTCCATGATTCTATGATTTAGCTCTCTTTTTTATTTTCTTTTCTATTACATCATTATTATTATTACTACTACTATTATTATTTTCAATTATGAAACTGTTATTCAGTCAACCTGTGAGTTTTCTCACTTTTACCCTTACAATTCTCTTCCCCCCATCCTGCTGAGTGGGGAATGAGCAAGCGGCTGTGGTGCTTAGTTGCCAGCAGAGGTTAAATCACAACAGTAGGTTACTGAGAAGATGGAGTCAGACTTACCACAGTAGTGCATGATGGGAGAATGAGAGACAAAAGGTATAAGTTGAAACACGAGAGGGTCAAGCTGATATTAGAAAAATCTTTTTCACTGTGTGGGCAGTCAAGGACTGGAACAGGTTGCCCAGAAGGATTATAGAGTCTGCATCTTTGGTGGTTTAGAAGACTAGACTAGATAAAGCCCTGACTAACCAGATCTGACCTTGTAGTTTATCTTGCTTTGAGCAGAAGTTTGGGCTACAGACTTCCTAATGTCCCTGCCCTGTGATAACAGTGGTGAAATAATCTTAACCTAAGTGTGAATAACAATATTTAGAACCACTCTTAGTTTCAAATTAGAAATAACCCTAGAAGTAAAACATATGCCACTTCTATGTCATTAAGAGCAACTTATAGTTTACATAAAATGAGAGTAGTTTTCAGTGACATTTTGAATTTTTTTCATTTTCCATGGAATTCATTAGGTCTGAGAGAGATAGAGATAAGTCTGACTTTGGGCTCTGGACAGCAGAACAGGACCTTATTTGTGAAAGGGATAAGAATCTTGAACATATTATGCATTTCACAGTTGCTATATAATTTCCCTAACATCTAGACAGCAAAGCCATATTCAGTCACATCTTATCCCTATTCTCTCTTGCTCATTAAATATGTAAATATGGAACCTACACTTTTTCCTAATAGAGTTGTAAAAGTAAACACACTGAACACTTGCAGATTTAATAATAACAGGTACTGAATACACATAGTGGGGCTTTTACCTTTGCATACAAATAAATTATGGCTTTTCACAATTTGGAGGCTATAGAGAAAACACAGCCCAGGCATTAAAGTGGAGTATGGTCCTGAAAGTGGGTGAAAGCTTAGGGTCCCTGGGCTGCTGCCCTGTAATGCATCCACGCCCTTCTCAAAGCAATTCAAACTTTGTTATCATATTAAAGATCTGCTATTTGATATTTCAGTACTTTCCAGAGAGCAGCCCTCACTTGATTTGTCTTCCCGCTCTAAGGAGTACCTCAATTTCAAATTTATCCTTCTCCATACCTCAGAATGCCTTCAGATACATACCCTTCACTCACTGTTATCTGAGTTCTAGTCTTACATTGCTTGATTTGAATCAGTAGAAAGCAAGCAAATAGCTCTAGCATCCACATGCAAGAAGGTTAGAAATTTAATTTAATTTAATAAGCATGTTTGAACGAAGAAAATCTCTGTGCCAGGCAATCAATTCAAAATTGTGCAAGTACAGTGGTAATTATATTTTTCATAATTACTGACAATACAAAGGACCGTAGGACTTTACAGACTCTAATATTATCTTATTATTTATTTCAGGGTCAGGAGATCAATGGCTGGACACAATGTGTCTTGAAAGTAGCTGACTGTTTAATGACATCAGACCATGTGTCAACAGAACACTATACCTTATCTACTTAATTAATCAATGAAATTCAAACACTAGAAAACATGAAAAGTGTGTGCAGTTATTTTTTTTTTTCTTTAAATAGTTGATGACTATACACATTTTAAATTTAATAAGGTTCATTTACTTATTTTAAGGAATTAGCAATGAAGCAGAGTTTTACAAATGGCATCACTAGCTTCAGGAGGGATATACACCAGTGTATAGAATCAATACTGCTGCAAACATTTCAGTAAAATAATGTCTCTCTGCTTTTAAAGGGAAATCCACTCTGCATATCCATGATTACAGACTATTAAGTAGGCAAAAGCCAAATTTATCTTACAAGGAGATAATGACAACCTGTGAATTATGACAAGAAGTCACTATTTCAAAAGCTTTTCAAAGCTTTCAGAAAGCTTTGAGAATTCCTTTGTTCATTTTCCTGGTAGATTTAAATCCTTTTAAAATTAATTTAAGTCCTAAAACTCCTTATTTTCTGAACTATTCAAATATAGTATCAATAAAAGCAAAATTGAATCTTTTAAATATAGGGTATTTTCAAAATGAATGGAGGATACAGATGAAAATAAAAATACTGTATAGGAAAAATGAAAATATTATGTTAACCACTGTCCATTTAGATTTATTAGTTAGCATGTGTGTGAATGAAATCCCTAAATGTATAGGTAGGAATACATCATATTTGAAGTTGCTTTTTTTCCAAGGTGCAGAACATAATTTCATTGGCTTTTTTCCAAACAGTAATCAGTTATTTCAAAACATGTTTTACCACCTTGGCAGTAAAACCAATAGACTAAAAAAAGATTATTTTTATCAATTAGCCTTTGCAGCTTGCTATAAAGCGAATGCTTCTGGAGATAAATCTGTGGTAAAACCATATTCTCTGATTAGCTTTAATCCATTCATCTGGCAAACTTTAGTATATTCTTCATTGACTGGCTGCATGTTATTCAACATCAACTGTCTAGAGTTTGGTATCTAACCAAAAATATTTGTTTAGTTCTCTGTTTAGTTAGAAGAAAAACAGCTATCCCAGGAGCAGTTTATTGCATCTGTCCTAGATATCTTTTTTGGATGAAATGAACCATCTTCTAGAGGTCTCCAGTTTAAACTGTTGGTTCCAAAAGTGGTTAGAGTGAAAATCTAGTTTATACATGTCCCAAGTGAGGTCATATGAACTTGCATTTTATATATTACATAGCACAGACGTCCCAAATGGTGGAAGAAGATATTGTCTTCAGATGCTGAAGGAGTCTTCTTATTAACCCAGCAAGTGTCTTCAATATTAAATTAATGATTTGTTTTTTCACCTTCCCTCGCTTTCATTTCATTTGGTTTTGATATCTTGCTGCCATTACATGTGTCAGTATGTACTGATATTTAAACATAGGATTCTGGAAAAACCATTGCATACGTAAAGCCAAAAATTATAGGATAATTGAAATCTTAAGAGTCATCTGTGCAGAAAATATTTCAATAATAATACAAGTAATGTTCTTATATATACACTTCTTGGTTTCTAACCCTTTTCCAGATGCTATGCTCTCCTTTTCCCTGCTCTTTTTACTACTATTGGCAGCAGCAGTGTTATAGTGATTTATCGTAAGCATCTGGATTCCTTCAGCAGGAGCATATAATGTTTTTGCTGATGGTTTAATCTTCTTTGCTCTAGGATCTACTTAGGATGATGTTTATATGTTTGCTAACATGCTTATATACCTTTCTTTTTCTTCACTGGCCTGCAGCTCCACGTGACATCTGAAATTACTATATAAGGTGGGGTTTATGTATGTTAGATACTATTTGTTTGTTCCTTTTGTTGTCCTTAAGACCAGTTTGGTCCAGGTCCAGGTCTGTATTTCTTTAACTGTTCACTGGTGAGTTGTTTACAGCTGTGGGGTCTCCAATACCAAGCCTGTGCCTCATCTTTTACTATTCCATACCTGTACTTCCCTATGCTGCATACTATGTCCACAATTTTCAAGGCCTCTTTTACCATACCAGCCCTGGTTTTCTTTATATTACATCACTGTGTCAGAGCTATAAACCCATGGTGGTTCTATCAGCTTTTGAGGATTACTATCCTTTTTATGAAAGACCCCCAGACCCTGTTCTTCTCTCTATATTTGTGCCCTGGCATGTAGTCGGGTACTGAGTACATTCTACATCTACAGGGCTTCCAGAATTGCCAGGTGCTGCAGTACTCTGCCCAATATCCAGGGATTCACATACTCCCAGTTTGTCCCATTAAATAATGCTGATGGATGTCAAATTCAGCCTCAGGAAATGAAAATATACCCAGAGGTCACTGGAGACTAAAAGTTACAGTTCTAAAAAACTTTGAATGTTCAAAAGCTAATTTTCTTGCAAAGGGTATAATACTCTGTTTCTCAGAGTGTAATAATGTTACCAACTGCTACAATAAGCAGACCTTTTCCTTCTTACCACAATTCTAATAGAATGTACAGATGTACAAGACTTAGTTATCTAATTTTAATTAGTATTTATTTTGGTTTTCTGGTTTTCTTCTATAGGTACTCATAGGCTTTTCTTTTTTTCTTTTTTTTCTCTAGATTAATTCATTACCATAAATTAATGCATAATCTAGAAGATGAGAAGATAAATTTAGATTATGAGATGATGTGATGTCATCACTTGACAACATATCACATATTTTATCCATATGAACAGTCTCTATTTTAGGCATTAACACAACTGAGCACTCTTGGGATTTTTTATGACAATCAATATTCTTAAAATTTAGTAGCTAGGATAAAAAATAAGCAATATGGAAATACTGAAGTTAAAAACATCTTTTTCTCACCAACAACATAAAGGTTATAAACTGCGGGGGAGGGGAGGGGGGTGTTAAACAGCTATTATGAAATTTTTTTTCTTCCTCTGCTTCCTAGGATACAGGAAGTATCAAAATAGGGCTATTGGTAACTACTCAGCCCATCCTACTGCTTCTGTGTTACTGTGATGGGCTTCTCTATTCCTGAGGTTCAAGGGTTCTTTTTGCTCTCAGTTTGTATACCACCCACTCTCTACTCCTCCTCCTCAATGTACCAAATCCCCACTGCTGCCTCAGGCTTCCCCTTATTTAGCACACGTCCCTAAGGGACACACGTGCCTAAGGGTACACCTTCCCAGAATATATTCCTACCATTTACATCTCTTCCTCAACCCATACCTTGCTTCTTGAATTTCAAGTAGATATGTCTCCTGAAGATCTATTTTCCAGGTCTTTAGTAGCTGCCTCAAATCTAGTCATGTTTCTGAACATTGTTAAGTAATTTAGTAGGAATTCATCTCAGCCAAAATCCTCTTTCACTATAATAGAAAGACTTTGCCATTTAGACTTGTGGTTTGTAAGGACCATGGGGAAAAAAAATCTATATATCTTGAGTAGTCTCCTTTGACAAAGAATTGAACAATCAATTATCTTTCAATAAGATTATTCCCCATGTCAGTTTCTTTCTTGATTAATTGTAAACCTGCTTCTACACTACTACAGATTAGGAAAAAAGAAGATATATAATCTTTAACAATAATTAATATTTAGCTGGAAAACTATAGACACAGATGAATCACTGGCTTCAGTCTTTCACATCTGACAAACTCATTTTGAAAAGAATTTTACTGAGGGATTAATAAGAATTAGTGAGTTCTAAAGTTTCAAGCTGTTTGGGGGAATTAAAGGGTTTAAACAATTATATATTGCTAAGGACTCCATCTGAAAACTTGACAGTGGCGAAAATATGTCAATGTTTTTGTCAAGGTCAGTATTTGTAGCTGTGTATAATATACTAGTGCCGTGACCTGCATTTGACTGCAGGTGTATTTTGTTGATTTAGAGTTGATATACAAAGATGTAAGTGGCTTGGTACCTGCTTACCCAAACTTTTTCTTCTTCTCCTACAGTACAATTTTCACTGCAAATAAGAGAGAAGGCCAAGCTACACATGAAATAATTTGTTATGGAGGAAAGTGCTCAAATATTCTTATGAATCCATTTGATTTTTTCAGCCCACACATATCTTTTGTCATCAGTCAGCTGGCTGTGGTAACTTTGAGGAGAGAGGACAAAGTTATTCACCTGTGATGTGCTTCTAGAAAGTCTCTATATTAGCAGAGAAATATCAAAATGCCAACTTTCCAGCTGATGCTTTGTTTAAGGCTCTTCTGCCTGGACTCATATAACTAACTGAACTGTTCACTATCTGTGTTTAAATTATTGCATTGTTTATTGTACTTTAAGAGGAATTCTTGAAAATATTACTGCCAAAAGGAAGAATAGTAGTAATAATAATAATAATAATAATAATAATAATAATAATAATAATAATACCTGAATACTTTTACTTTTCTTAAAGGTTTACTTTTATTATGTTGTAATCATGACTGCTGAATATTGGGGTACATAGTATTAGAGCCAATTTTTAAAAGTCTTTTAGGGAACTTCCAGATGCAGATCAGTTTCTTTATTTGGCTCTCAATAGATATTAGCCTAAAGGTTTTGGTATCCAAATATCTAAAATCTACTATTGATCTGATGACTTCTACTCTGTAGGAAGAAAAGCTGAGGAATTTTCTGAATCTACTTATTGTGTCTACTGATGCATTTTTTTTATTTCAATTTTGATTCTCAGAGAAGGAAAAGGTTCAGCAGAACTGCCACCTTGGACATCCAGAAGGCAGACATTGGCCTGTTTAGGAGACTGGTTAATAGTGTCCCTTGGGGGGAAGTCCTGAAGGGCAAAGGAGACCAGGAAGGCTGGACATTTTNAGTCCTGAAAGGCAAAGGAGACCAGGAAGGCTGGACATTTTTCAAGAAGGACGTTTTAAAGACATAGGACCAGGCCATCCCCATGTGCCAAAAGATGAGTCAGCAGGGCAGAAGTCTGGCCTGGCTGAACAGAAAGCTTTGGCTGGAACTTGGGGAAAAAAAGAGAGTTTATGGCCTTTGGAAAAAGAGGCAGGCCACTCAGGGGGATTACAAAGATATTGTGAGGTTATTCAGGGTGGAAATTAGAAGGTCCAAAGCCCAACTAGTACTTAACCTGCTACCTCTGTAAAAGACAATAAAAAATGTTTCTATAAATGCATTGACAACAAAAGNGAGGGAGCTGGTGAAAGTGCTCAACAAGCTACTTTCCATCATATATCAGCAGTCCTGGCTAACCAGGGAGGTCCCAGTTGACTGGATGTTAGCCAATGTCATGACCATCTACAAGAAGGGCCAGAAGGAGGATCCAGTGAACTACAGGCCTGTCAGTCTAACCTCAGTTCCAGGTTATGGAGCAGATCCTCTTCAATGCCATCACACGGCACGTACAGGACAATCAGGTGATCAGCATGGGTTTATGAACAGCAGGTCCTGCTTGACTAACCTGATCTCCTTCTATGACAAGGTGACCCGCTTAGTGGATGAGGGAAAGGCTGTGGATGTTGTCTACCTGGACTTTAGTAAAGCCTTTGAGACCGTTTCCCACAGCATTCTCCTGGAGAAAGTAGCTGCTCATGGCAAGTCTCTGAAGGTGTTTTGCTCTTTCTAGTCCTTTGTCAGTCTCCATTCTGAAGAAAAATAAAAAGTCTAGAATTTATAATTTATTTATTTAACATAATTTAAAACTATTGATTTCCACATTGTAGTCGTAGGGGTTTTAGCTGTGAGGAACAAAATCTACAAGTAAATCAAGCCTGGTGAAAGCAAAAATACATTTATTAATTTGATATAAACAGTGAGAAAAAGCAAACAAATAAACACCCAATTTTGGTCTACAAAAGCTGTTTTGTCCCTGTAAAACTTCTTTTGCTTAATCAAGTAGACTATTTTTAGTGTTCCTAAAGAGTCTACTGAAGAGGCAACTTCACCAAGATATTACCAGGAATCTCAAACTGCTTCAATTTTTAAATGGCTTCCATTACTGCAATATCTAAGGTTTAAGGTAAACTTTGTGAGTAAGATGGAGTGTTCAAGATCTGAGAAAATAATTTGTTCATTTATGTCATAGATGTTGCTTATCAGGGTTGTACTGAACTGGTAAAATTAAACTGTCACGTGATTTTTTGGATCTCAAACAGTAGTACAGAGGTAAATAAAAATGTAGGAAATTTCTACGTTGTCCCAATCAGAAGTAGATTCTGCCTGTCATTTACTCTACTGACCTTAGATATTCTATGAATACAGAGATGATGATGATGATGATGATGATGATGATGATGATGATGACGACGACGACGATGACAACAAGTGCAAACACATTTTCTTTTCCACATTTCACTAAGAAGTTCTAGCCAAATTTCTGACTATCTTTCATTATTTATTTTATCCATGAAGTTCCTGCATTTCAAGATAGTTGATAGTGATTTTTTTAATAAATAAATAAATAAATAAATAAACAAACATGCGTGTAGGAGCCAAAGTTACACTTCAAGTTAGGGGTAAAGCACCACTCAGTTATTTAATATAGTCTTGAAAATGTACGCAAATGTGACTTTGCATGCTGTTGAAGGTGTGGTCTTTCTAGATCTTCTATATAAATTTCAAATGTTGCTACTAAATTTTTCGCCTACAGATATCAAAGATATTAATTATACCTTTATAACAATTATCTGACCTCATAACATACCACAAATCATGTTCAAATGGTTAGAATCTCATATTAAATTATAAGAGATCTATTTTTAGTTTTCATGCTTTCTAATACACCTTTTGCTTATTTTACCTATGATGCAAGCCGACTGGCTGTTTGAATGAAGTAGGGAGAGCTGCAATTATTTTGACACAAGTTTATATTGTACTTATTTGTTCAGTTTTTTCTTTTTTACCTTCCCCCGTAATAATGTCTCCATCATCACTTTTTATTGTTTTTAAACTTATCTGTTTATTAATCACAACATTTTCCCCTCTTTTTCCTACTCAGTACATTTACACAAGCCATTAAAATGTAGATTTTTTGATTTTGAGATTCTATTATTGTACGTACATTGGCTTTCCCACTAAATTGTATTCTCTTCTTTCTTTTTTTTTCATATCACTTTTCACACTTTGTGTACTGCTTGGAGATAAAAGATCCAAATATTAATGTAGTCTTTTTAGTAATAAAATTTTAAAATAAAAAAAATCTTAATCTTATTGTTACCATGATTATATCAAAATATGTGCAAGCTTTGCTTATTTTTTAATTGCTATTCTATTTACTCTGGTGATCTACATTGAGTCCCTTATGTTAATATAATGGTTACCTTGAAATCCTGCATTGGCTGTCAAATGGGCACATATGAACAGCAGAAATATAAAAAAGATACAATTTTTTACTTGTAGTAATGTCAAAATATACCTATGTGAACACAAATAATCTTATTTCATAAATATATAACAGAAAATTAAGATATATTAAGATCTGAACCTTTCTCTTATTAAATTTTTAGTGTATCAATTCTGGAATAAATTGAGTATCTATTTTTTCCCACAGTTAATAATTTTGATATATTTTAGAAACTAAAAACATTTAAAATACCCTGAATTATAGACTAGACTGCTTTGACATCTAATGAAGTATTTTGTTTAGTCTATATAGATGCCTATCATGCTGACTCTGGAGAATATTAGAGAGTACAGCTGCCCCACTAGGAAATCTCTACCTCCCATCATTCCACCCTCCCTTCCTCCCTTAGTTGAGTTAAATATCAGGAAACTATTACAAGTTTAATTCTTTACAGAACAAATTGTTAAGAACATTTTACCCTCATTATGCATAATGATCAAGTTATCTGTTTCAGAATGTCCTGGTTTCAGCTGGGATAGAGTTAATTTTCTTTCTAGTAGTGGGTATAGTGCTGTGTTTTGGATTTACCATGAGAATAATGTTGATAACATGTTGATATTTTGGTTGTTGCTAGGCAATGTTTACACCAAGTCAAGGACTTTTCAGCTTCTCATACTAACCCATCAGCGAGTAGGCTGGGGGTGCACAAGGAACTGGGAGGGGACTCAGCCAGGACAGCTGACCCAAACTGATCAAGGGGATATCCCATACCATATGACATCATGCACATTATATAACTTGGGGGAAGGTGGCCAGAGGGCATACAGTGGCTTGGGAACTAGCTGGCCATCAGTGGTCTGCAGGTGGTGAGCAGTTGTGCTGTGCATCACTTGTTCTGTGTATTATTTTATCATTATTATTAGTAAGATCAGTTTTACTACTAGTATTATTAGTATCTTCCTTTTCTGTCCTATTGATCTGTCTCTATCTCAACCCATTTTTATCTTTTTTTTTTCCCCGTAATTCTCTCCTCCACCCCACTGCATTGGGGGTGGGGGCTGTGTGATTGTTTTAGTTGCCTGCCGGGTTAAACCACAACACAGAAAAACATTTATTCAAAGTTTCAGCTAAAAATTGCTGTTCAGAGATTCAAGAGAGAAGGTCTAAGTTCCAAACATACCTATGGGACATGAAACAACCTTATTTTAGTGTTTCCTTTGATATGAAATATATATCTAAGCTAAAGATCTTCCAAAGGTTTGACCTTTGGAAAAGAGGCAAGTTGAGAAAACAACCAAACAGCTCAGACCCTAAGGAGAAACAGAATCCCTAAGGTCTCAACCAAAAAAACCCCAAACATAAAAGCAGTAGGATTTCAACCAGGCAGCTAGTCATTGCCACTAAGAAGTATTGAAGCTACCATTCATTACTCCACTAAACAGGAAAGAAGGAAATATGATTTGCCTCCTTCATGAAGAACAGAAAGGTTCAGAACCTTTCAGTTTCCAATGGGATTTTTATAGACATCAATAGAAGTCTTAAATAACACCTTGCCCATTGAGAATTTAATAGACTTACAGTGTTCCTTGAGGCATGTTCCCTTTCCCATATTATTAAGCTCTTCAGGAGGGATGTTGCTTTTCAATTCTAGCTGGCCGTAAACACATAGGCAATAAACCAGGAAAAGCTGGATCATATTTGTTCTAAATATAAGTTTATTTTCTTCTTTAAGGATTTTGCACTATCATTTACTAATAAATGCTCTTACTTTCTGTAACAGATCTTGACAATCAGGAAATATCTGCCCCTGTATTAGTAATATTAATAGCTAAAGAAAGATGCTTTTTTGGTCATTTTACCCCTTTCTCTCTTCTGTGAATTTTTTTCTGTTCAATTTATTCTTGCTGCTTTACCCACAACAATTTTTTATAACTGAAATGATTTCTATCTGTTTCCACAATAAACTTCGCAAATATCTCTAAATAACTTTTCCTGCTCAATAGTTCTACCTTGATTCCCATCCATACGAGATTAATCAACAATTGTCTGTACACTGCAAACCCAGGGACAACTTGTACCTCTTGGATTCTTTGTTCTTCTTCCTCTATTCCAGTTGCATCCCTAGGTTTTGCCCAGCCCAGTATGGCGTGTCCTTGCACAGTTTGCCTACCTCCGCTTGGGAGACACATTCTGGTATTAAATTTCCTTGAATTGTCTCTGTCATTTACTCAGAATGGTATGAAGTATTTAATTTTAGTCTCACTAGTGATGTATAAAATCCAGCACTTTCAAATCTTTCACTAGAGATTATGAAGTTTTATTTCCTGTGAACAATGAGAAAGTATTTGGTTCTCCACTGAAAAGTGAGCAAATAAAGCCTAGTTTTGCCATCCAATAGACTTCCTTCTGTTTTGGTTCACAAAGCATTTGCCACTTTCTTGGTGTATGATATCCGTTTATGTGCAGTTATATACTTAATATTTTTGTGCAGGTTTGTTTTTATATTTTGTCTTTTTGAAATTTGAAATCACACAGACTTTTTGTATTTTAATGAAGAAAATTTCTGTCCCACTCAGTCTATTGACTTGATCTGTTATCATTTAGGATTTTAATAAGTGTCTCTCCTATACATACTTTTAGAAATCATATTGAATAATGTCAGGCACAATTCTAGCCCATGAATGCCAGGAGAGACCTCCTTCTCTCTAAGAGTGGAATACTTCAGAATTCAGACATAACGAGCCTCTCACAGAAGTCTGTGAGCCATCAGGAACTTATCTTGCATTTGAGCATAGGAAAGGTCTTCTCACATGAGGCGCAGCAGAGGAACAGAATTAATACTACCTGGAGAAACTGTTACCTTAGAGAAAGGAGTGACAAATCATTGCATTTTTAAAACCGCCTTCCCAAAAGATGGATAAATAAACCTATCATTTTACTGTAGTAAAAACGGTGGAGTACTAGTGAATTGACTGTTAATGGACACGCTTAGACTTCTGTACCTGGTGTGTGGTAAACATCAGCAGCTGCCTGAAAGGAGAAAATCAATTTTAAATCTACGCTTTCTGTGAGTGGGCAGCATTGGTGTTCTTGATAAAAGTCAGAGCTGTCGATTTGAGCATTGTGACGCAGTGGATGAGGGAAAGGCTGTGGATGTTGTCTACCTGGACTTCAGTAAAGCCTTTGAGACTGTTTCCCACAGTATTCTCCTGGAGAAACTGGCCTGATCATGGCTTGGATGCATGTACTATTTGCTGGGTAAAAAAATGGCTGGATGGCTGGGCCCAAAGAGTTGTGGTGAGCAGAGTTAAATTCAGTTGATGGACGGTCACAAGTGGTGGTCCCTGGGTCTCAGTACTGGTCCCAGTTCTGTTTAGTATATTTATCAGTGGTCTGGATGAGGGGATTGAGTGTGCCCTCAGTAAGTTTGCAGATGACACCAAGTTGTGCGGGAGCGTTGATCTGCTTGAGGGCAGGAAGGCTCTACAGAGGGATCTGGACAGGCTGGATCTATGGGTCAGGGCCAATAGTATGAGGTTCAACAAGGCCAAGTGCCAGGTCCCCATGCAACATTACAGGCTTGGGGAAGAGTGGCTGGAAAGCTGCCCAGCACAAAAGGATCTGGGGGTGTTGATTGACAGCCAGCTGAACATGAGCCAGCAGTGTGCCAAGGTGGCCAAGAAGGCCAACAGGATCCTGGCTTGTATCAAAAATAGTGTGGCCAGCAGGACTAGGGAAGCGATTGTCGCCCTGTACGCAGCACCGGAGAGGCCACACCTTGAGTACTGTGTTCAGTTTTGGGCCCCTCACTACAAGAAGGACACTGAACTGCTGGAGCATGTCCAGAGAAGGGCAACTAAGCTGGTCAAGGATCTGGAGCACAAGTCTTATGAGGATCAGCTGAGGGAGCTGGGGTTGTTTGGCCTGGAGAAGAGGAGGCTGAGGGGAGACTTTATCACTCTCTACAATTACCTCAAAGGAGGTTGTAGCCAGGTGGGTGTTGGTTTCTTCTCCCAAGTAACAAGGGAATAATAGCCTTCAAGAAGCAGTGACAGTCCATGCACACTACCTTAAGCAGTCACCAGTGTGGCATCGGCTCAGAATCAGCCTAGCTCTATTTGCTTTGGCTATTTTAGAATTTCTGAACACTGTGGTTAGTCAAGATAAGGAGTAAAACTAAAAGTTTACAAGGACTCTTGATGAGTTTTTGCAGCAGTACTGTAATTTACTCTCTAATAGGTTTTCCTCTGATGGAAGTTAATGTTCTTCTCATTCATTTACTTACAAAATGTCTGTTTTCAAGTCTGCTGATTGGAGCTTTTGTATAAAGCACATCAGTGAGCTTTGATACTGCCTATTTGGTCTAAAATTAGGATTGTAGCCCTTATAATGTTTCATAGAGATTTGCACTTACTGTCTTCTGAGACCTAGATTTACAGTGCCTTAAGTAGATTTCATTTTGATTCAAACTTTATTGAAACTTCATATGCAGAAAAAAGGTGTCATTTATTGGTTTTGATTAGAAACTTATATGAAGATGCAAATACTGTATTCATATTTCAAAGTGCACCAATAGAAATATTGGTATATTTCAGGATCTGGATATATAAGACAAGAGCTTGTGATTCAGAGATGTTTTTAAACAGAAAAAAATATTCTTTCTACAAAGAGAACTTTTAAAAATACTTTTCAGATTTACATTTAAAAGGAAAGGCAGCTGATGAAACTTGGGAAAGTGAAAACAAGAAGTGAACTGGATTGGACTAGTTATAATAAATTGTTAACTGAGCTATGCAGATAGGGATTAGTTTAATTGCAGAAATACGTTCACTTAATCAACTGAAATCTGATGGTCCACAAATTAAAAGAGCCTTATTTTGGAATTAGTTTTAAAGTGAACAAGAGTGCAATTAATAATGACATGACATAAAAAGGACATGACATTTGGGTTTCTGTAATTTCAGTTGTGAAACTACACATATTAAAAAGCTAACAATGTTTTTAACAATCGTATTATCAGACTTGTCTTCACTCCCAGGCTTTATTCTGTTTACTTACTACTGTGTATCTTGGTCCTTGATTGTAGCTCCTAGTAACTACTTGTTTCATTTAAGCTGAAAATAAATCTCTGTCCCACTAAATAGTTCCTTTTTTGTGCTAAACTTGAAATATTATTACTTGATTCTAACTAAAGTACAAATTAATGAACGTATATGGGTATAACATATGCTGTTTTCTGAAGTAGTCTATTGTGCCTTATGCATACGAGCTCTAGAAAATATTGATTTTTCATTAGAGGAATAATAAAAATACTGAAATCATATTAATGCATAGTATGCTAATATGATCTTTCACATATTTTACTCCTTGGAAAGAGAAATGGTTATATAAATATGAAGCCCAGAAAGACTTCTATTAAAAATAAAAGCTATTTATTTTAATCAGTAGCACCAGATATTTATGTAAATGGCACTATATATTCTCTTAGTGAACTGACTGATGCTTACCAATGGTGTCAGGAATGTCCTTTGACTTTTAATAGATTATCACTCTAACATGGTAGTGAAACTAATGAAGACTAGCAAGGATACAGTTAAATCAAACAAGGAAAGGCTGGGTTTCTTTTGTCATTTGTTTGGTTTTGATGGAGGGTTTTATTCTTTTCGCATGTAAAAGCAATAGAAAATTCTGGAAATAAGGTTCAATTCCTTAAACTAAAATTCCTTTCATATTGTTCTATAGGATAACCTTTACTCACTCATTCTTGCTTTTTAATCTTCCACAATTTTTATTTTTATTAAAGTAAATGAAATAAGAATTCACTGTATTGAAAGACCATGATGAACCAATCCTACTGATGATATCTTTAATTTCTTGAATTTTCCTCTTTAATCAGGATATTCAATCAAGCTGATAATTAAGAGTTTCTTCATCCTGAAGTTTCCTGAATCAGCTATCTCCAATTAGAACATGGTTTCTGCTTTTATTTTCCTGAGAATTTTAACAATATATCATAGCTTTGAGAAGCTAATCATTCATCAGAGAACACTAAAGGGACTTCAGTATTTTCAGCAAATGTCTCTTTTTTGGTTTTGACTGAGGGAAGAATTACTTCTGATGAAATTGTTGGCAAGAGAAATACACAGAACCTATGTCAAATACTATGCCTATACTGTGTTGTTATTTATATAAAATTAAAATAAAAGGTTATGCATCAAATCTATGCAGTTAAAAGCATATGCCTTGCACTTTTTTAATTTAAGTCTTAGGTCTCTAGAACTTGTATAAACGTTTTCAATATGCACTTGCAAGTTGGACTGATGTGTTGTTCCAGCTGCATTGTTCATTGCTTAAGTACTGTCCTCCTTCAGGGGTTTACATTTCACTTCGTATTATACAGATCTGTTTTTATTCTGTTCCCTCTTTACCTTGCTTCTAGCAACAGCATTCATGAGGACAGTAAATGTTAGCAAGGTTATGAAATTAAGTATTTATTTAAACATACCTAAACAAGAGGCACTGATGATGACAAAAAGATATACATTTTAAAACAGGAATTTGGAATTAATTCCTAATTTTACACAATTATTAAGAGGTTTTGTATAGATTTTGAGTCAAAGTAGATAACTATATTTGGAAGTTTAGAGGGCCAGTTGTTCATCTGTTCTGATCAAAGGTTGTTATATTGTTTACCTATGTATAAAGGCTTGTGTCTTGTATATGGTAAAGTAGTATCTTTCAAAAAGCATTGATGTGAACAGATGAGCAACTGTAGAATCCAGTTCTTTCATGGTAGTCCGGTACAGAGACCTCACTGGTAAAAATATGTGAGATATTTCTAACTTTATGCTTCTCTCTTCAGTCATTTACTTTTGTTGTACTTTTCTCCACTGAAGTAACCATCCCTTTAGTGCTTGATATTCTCCCCATCCAAGGGCTGTAATCAAGTCACCTTTCAATCTTCTTTAGAAAATAGATTGAGTGTGACATCAGGTTCATGAATGATAGAAAAAAAACCCACCCAAAACACCAGTTCTCCAAAATTCCATTTATTGACTTGATTTGTCAAACTCATCAGTCATGTTCAAGCGAAAGGGCACTGCTCTTTCTTTTCACATAAGAAGCTGAATACAGTAGAGGTATGTCAAAGGGATAAGTAGCCTTATCAATGATTAAGGAAACATTTCTGCTCAAAACTGAATTCTTCCTAAAAGACGTTAGGCAGTTGGTAGAGTTTTTCATTGAATTCACTCTAAATAGACCTATGAAAGATGTGACTTGTGTTTTAGACCATGAGTGCAGTTGCTGCCTCAGTATCTTTATTTAAATTGATCCCCCTTGACCTGGTTAGATAATTGGCTCCCAATTCACACTAAACACACTGTTTTTTTCCAAATTAAGAAAAAGAAAAATATAAAATTTTGCTCTTTGCAAGGAGATGCTAAGGAGAAAAGAAGTTAAACACTTTTTTGCCATCCTTGAACCATGCATTTTTCCCTTCATACATCTCTCATGCTGTGGTTAACAATATTTCCTTATCTTCTCTCAGACTATTCTCTGTTCCTCTTCTAGTGACTTTTAGTCTTCCCTAAAAGAAAGTTGCATTATGTCTTTTTTTTAGAAGAACAATGCCCTTTTCCTAGTTTTGCTACAAATGAGCATAGTACTACCAAAAAGGCATCTCTTTCATCTGATCTCCCTAAATGGCCTTCATTGTTCTGTGTTATCTTGTTCATTTAGTCTTCCCCTCTTCTAATAATTCCATCCAGTGCCATTGTTTAACAAAAGGCTAAGACATTCTTGGTAATGGTGACAGAAAAAATGGGGAGGATTGAATGGAGGTGGGGTAGAAACAGTGGCAGGAACAACTCATTAATCCATTTTGCTTGTGGAACTACACTTTCTGGCTTTCCTTCAGGTGGAGCAGTTGGGGTCAATGTTTTGCTGATTTACCTTCTCCTGTTTAGTAATACGAGTGGGATAGGAGCACCCATTCTTGTCAAATGTGCCCAATAAAAGGAGAAAAAAAAAA
>VXBL01008331.1:417744-444949 GCA_013400195.1 Aramus guarauna | reverse complement strand
AAAAAAAAAAAAAAAAAAAAGATAAGCATTGATGTATCACCTCATCTATGAGTACTGCCAGGGTACAATATTGTACTGAAGTATAAAAGGACAGCTAAATACTAAATTGAATAACAAGAAACAATTGACCAATCCACCTCACTTCATGTTGCAAATGTTCTCTTATATAGGCACTAATACCAGTCAATGGCTTTGTTCTGAGGAATGGCTGCCTTAGCTTTTCCTATTAGTAAGCCCTAACATCTGCAAGTTGCAATATACTTTTACTGTAATTTGGTTACTATGGAGATGAGGGATAGCAAAAATGCACGAAAGATTCTTTAAATGTCCTTTGATGCTAAAGAGAAGTGAATAATATGTCCTAAAAGATTCATTTTGCCTTCTTAGAACAACTATTTTCAATGAACTGAGTGATAAAAAGGAAATGGTGTTTTGAACCTTTTTCTGCTAATGGGATTTGCTTGTATAGTGTTTGTTGCATCAGCTGTTCTGGTATATAATAGAGACACAGTGTGATATTTGGATCTCCTGGTAAATGTTCCACATACTTACAGTGGCTCTGTATAGCTAGTCTGTTGGTAAGGAAATTATTAGAGGCTTGCATACTTATCTATTAGTTGGTTTAGAATGAATTAGCTGTGTTTACTTTGCAGTTTACAATTCTGAGTTAAAAGTATTCTGTTTACCATTTCAAAAGTATCCTTTTTGTAAAGTATTATTTATTCTTTTATGAGTGTCTATTTGTAATTCAGACACACAAAATGCAGAATCAATACATACTGCTACTTCAGAATAGATTTATTATGAAGTTAATGTTATTACTACAACAAAATATTGAAAAATGCATCTGATGTAATCTGTAAGTATGTATTAGGAAGGTGGTTTAAGTCCGAGTACCAACATACAAGACACATAAAAAGCATATTTGCCACATCATTTTCCATAAGTAAATGGAAGTAAATTCTTAGCTGTTATAATTCTACTGTATCTTTGATGTTGCACAATTAGAAAGAGTCCAAAATACTTAGGCAGCTCATAACTTGAGATATGCATGCAGATTAGTAAACCCCTGTCTGGGGTTACAAAAACTGAACAGAATGTGGGAAAATACTGGACATAACGAGAGAAGTTGCTGAGCTTAACAAACAACTGGGTGAGTGGCTGACAAAAGTTACAGCTACCACCATGAGCGATGACTGGGTTTCACAGATGGTTAAGGGATAATTTTGTGAGACAGGAAAAATTCATAGATAATTAAAGGGGTACATTTTGTGGATTATTTTCTTGCAAGGCCAACAGAGCCTAGGTAACCATATCAGTAATCCCACATAAATCCAAGATTATCTAGGTAATCATATCAGAATGATACCAAGATCTGGAATGACTCAAGGTCTGAGTGAGCAAGTTGGCAAGAGGTTCAGGATCTGGGTACAGATATCGGCCAGACCTAAAACTTATGCTGATATTTAAGGGATCTATTAATGTGAGTTTATTTGTGCATTTAGAAAATGAGAGAATATGTATGTTCACTGGTGAACTTCAATACTGACTAGCCAGAGAGGAGGAAACGTTTGAGCCATCCTTGCTGTTCATGCTCGTGTGAGTGCTGTTTGTGTTTATGTGTGGAGAAGACAGTTCTTCATCTTGATACATGTGGGCACTGTGTTTGTATTATGTACAATTGTACAATTGTACACACAATACAATACACACAATACAATTGTATTGTGTGTGCATGATTGTGTGTGCACCTGCTGAGACTACATTCAGCTTTGCTACCGGCTGGATTTATAAACAGGAATGGGAACAACCTCCTTGGTCTGAAAGTCCACTGAATTCAGTTTTCCTTATTAATAAACTGTGACAGAGATGTTCAGTGACTGTTCAGTGTCTCCTGGGACTTGGTTCTAGTTCTCCTCCTCCCTTTGCTACAGATGAGTTTAGTCACTCCCACATATTTCTACCACGTTTATTCAACAAAACAAATAAAACATACAGGAATATTTTAAGTTCTTTGCTTTTTAAATGGTGATAGTTTACAGATATCACATTCAGTAACTGGAGCTTCACAGTATAGACAACTTAAGAAAAACGTAATAAATAAAAGCCTCTAAGTCCCTCCTTTTTTTTTTTTTTTTTTTTTTAAAGCACATTTAGGGGAAATAATAGGGAAATACAACTTAGTGACATGGTATGAAGCATCATTCACTCAAACACGTCCTAATTTTTTATGTTTATTTCTTTTAGGTCCATTTTGTGAGGAACCTGGTGAACCTTGTGCATCTCAGTCATGCTTGAATGGGGGCATATGCCAGTATAATCAGTCTGGATATATTTGTGATTGTCCTGCTGGTTTTCTTGGTCACAACTGTGAAATTGATATCAATGAATGTTCTTCAATGCCATGTCAGAACAGAGGTACATGTATTGATTTGCCAAATGTGAGTATAAAATTCAGAGATACCTATTTGAACATAGAATCATAGAAACACAAAATCATAGAATGGTTTGGGTTGGAAAGGACAACTAAAGACCATCTAGTTCCAATCCTCCTACCATGGGCAGGAACATCTTTCACTATATCAGGTTCCCCAAAGCCCCATCCAACCTTGCCTTGAACACTTCCAGCGATGGAGCATACACAACTCTGGGAAATTTGTTCCAGTGTCTCACCACCCTCATAGTAAAGAATGTCTTCCTTATATCTAATCTAAATCTACCCTCTTTCAGTTTAAAACCATTATTCCTTGTGCTATCACTACAGGCCTGGTAAAAAGTCTCTCTCCATGTTTCTTATAGGCCCTCTTTAAGTATTGAAAGGTATCAATAATATCTCTCCAGAGACTTGACTTCTCTAGGCTGAAAAACCCCAATTCTCTCAGCCTTTCTCTAAAGCCATTCTCATGGGCCTCTTCTGGACTCGCTCCAACAGCTCCATGTCTTTCTTGTGCTGGGGTCCCCAGACCTGCACACAGTACTCCAGGTGGGGTCTCATGAGAGTGGAATATCTGTACTGATACCGGTGATTGCTCTGACCCAGGTGCAGGACCTTGCACTTGGCTTTGTTGAACTTCATATAGTTCGCACAGGTCCACTCCTGAAGCCTGTCAAGGTCACTCTGGATGACATTCCTTCCTTTTAGTGAATCAACTGCAACACTCAGCTTGACGTCATTCACAAACTTGCTGAGGGTGCATTCAATCCCACTGTCTATGGCATTAATAAAGATATTGAACAGTACAGGCCCATGAGGGATACCACTTCTTGTTATTGATCTGCATTTGGACGTTGAGCTGTTGATTGCAAGTCTTCGGAAATGGCCATCCTGCCAATTTCTTATCCATTGAATAGTCCATACATCAAACCCATGTCTCTCCAATTTAGCAACAATGACGTTGTGTGGGACGATGTCAATGGCCCTACAGAAGTCAAGCTAGATGACCTCAGTTGCCCTTCCCTTATCTGTCAACGCAGTCACTCCATTGTAGAAAAATGTCAGATTAATTAGGCATGATTTGTCCTTTGTGAAGCCATGTCGGCTATTTCTAATCACCTTCCTGTCATCCATATGCCTTGACAAAGCTTCCAGGAGGATCTGTTCCATAAAAGTGCCAAAACACTTAATTCTAATGTAAATTTTTAAATTCGCTTTGCATGCTTTGTGAAGAAACACAGCATTGTCTAAATGTGTAGTGTTTCTGATATTTCTACAGCTAAAAAGCTCAAATTCCACATTTTCAGTTCAGTTGCCTGGTGGTCACTTCAGGAACTACCAATGTTTGGTTTGGGTTGTTGTTGTTGTTGTTGTTGTTGTTTTGTCTGTTTGTTTGTTTTTTCTCTCTAATAAAATCTTCTGATATAAAGCATGATACATCAGTCATCTTTATTAAATAGCGGGTTTTTTCCTATTCTTAGTTTTCCTGTGGTATCTGTTTTTTAATTTCTGGGTTTTTTCTTTCTTTTTTCTTTTTATGAATAGAATAAATTCATTCAGACTCACAAAGGTTTGATAATAGAGTCATGTCTGGTCATATTTCAAACTACATTGTCAATGTTCTTTCATTAGCATGAATATTGCAAATATCAGTGATTATACAGAACCAAAATAGTGAAAGAAGAGTTCAAAAGCTCAATTATCACATACCAGTGATACATACTCACAGAGAGAGGAAAAAAGAGACATATAAATTGCTGAACAAATTGTTAGAGTTCTGAATTATGCAATGTCTAAATATTTTGTCTAGCAGATATACTAGCACATACTACTTTGTACAATCATTTCTATAGACAAACAGATACAGTCGTTTGTTTCATACATATAGAAATGTCTCCATATATGTTAAAATAAAGTTCCCTGATCATGCCTTTAAGAAGAAACTAAAATTCTGAGTTCTAAAGAAACACCTGAACACTCCCAGTTTCACTGGGGAAACAAACCCCTCTATATTTTTCCTGTACCTTCTGTCATCAAAAGGCCTATGAAGAATATTACTTTCTATAGAAAAATAAGAGTGAGAGTGTCAGCTCTAAGGAATATTTTGTTTTGTAAAATAACTTGCTGTTCTTACTGTGTATATTACAGATTGCGGTAACTGACAGATGTTTTCCATCATCATATCTGTGCTTTATATTGAAGGGGAAAAAGGATACACACCATTTTCTTTCCTACTCTAGTTAGTGAATACTATTTGGTATCTGACGTACCTTGTGCACTGTTAGTGTTTGATAGATGCAAATATTACATTGGAACAAATTCAGAAATGAGAAAAAAAAATAAACTAATTCTAAAGCTCCTTCTTGATTTAGTTATGAAATCACAAAGCCAGGCAAATTTAGAACTGGTGCATTTCCAGCTAGCAAGCCCAACTCTGGTATACTCTGTGCTGGAAGGCCTGTTCCACTTGTCCTAAATTATGTTTGTAACCTTTTTGGGGCAAGGACTGCTTTTCGTTCTGTCTTTGTAGACTGTTTAATATGATGAAACCCTGTCCTAGTTAGGGCCTCTATAGTAATGGAAGTAAATACTAATTTCTGTATTGCCTTGGGTACAACAAATAATTATTTCTAATTTCCTTCTCTTCTATAGGATGTGGCATGTATCTGTCTGCCAATATTCACTGGCAAGTTCTGTGAGAAAATAATGAATCCATGTGAATTATTGCCTTGCTTAAATAATGCAACTTGTGTAGCTCAACAGCAGAACTATAACTGCCGGTAAGATTAGAAATTAATTTATTTCAGTACATCGTAGATCACTTGATGATATACTACTGATTGCAGAAAGAAAAAATATCATCAGTCACAAAGAACACAGAAAACTATAAACTTTTCTTTTAACAAGGTTTTATTTTTGGTGCTCTACTGTGTTAGTCATCTTGAAAATTCCTGAAGTATTACAAAAAGATTTAAAGCATTTATGAAGTTATAAATTGTTTCATTATTAATTCTGTAAGATAAAATATATAAATCCTGACACATTGATGACAAGTGAGACTACAGGTACCACTCCCATTCAGAGTGTATGATGTTTATGTTGTTTCGGAAAGGATAAGTGATTTAATTTCTAATTCACAGACATGCATTAGTAGGTCTTAGATTGATCCTTCAAGAAGCATATTAAACAGTGCCTTATTCAGAAAAACAATGCTAAAATTATGTATTTGAAAATAACAGAAGTGACCCAGTATATAATTTCATTCCATTTTAAATAGCTTTTTAGACATTTTCCTACACCACTAAGGAATACAATTTTCCTCTTCCTATTTGCTTGGCTTTTATCTGGTTGCCTGGAGTAAGTTCTGCTAAGCATTACTGAAGTGCAGTAAACAACTTTCAAATTTTAGGATATTCATAAAAGCAGAAAATTGAAAGCTGTGGTACACAAAAGCCTGAAAACACATTATGAATGAACTTAAAAACTGCAAGTACCTAACAGAAGTCTAGAACATAAAGTTACAGTCTTTCAGAAGAGATTCAGTGGAGAAATCTGGAAATTAAAATGTAAGTAGAACTATGTTTACAGTTTTCCCAAGGAAGAAAAGATGACACAATTTTATTTATACTTACTCCTCAATACATGCATACACACATACAAACATACACAGTGCTGTATCTTCTCATACAGATATGTACAGCATGTACAGCACAGAACCAAGATACAAACTACTAATAATGTACTATTATATAGCCAGTCTTTGACAGGAATTAGTGCATGAATTAGTATGAAATGATGCTAGAAGTACATTGAAAAATATGCATAACATGAACAATTAATATCAAGATGTAGATTGTCTTTCTTAAAAAAAAGAATATATATATATATATCCTGGCCCTGTGTACAATGCAGATTGAATAATTTATAATTTCACAAAGCACTGGTAGAAATGGTCTGTACCATGAACCTCAGTGTACCATGCAAATTGGTTAATCAAAATAGCTATGGAAGGGCATGGAGATTTAACAGTCTTTCCATTGATATACTATGTTAGAATAAGAGTGGAAGTCATGATTTAGATCAATATAACAGTAAGTAAAAATGGGCAATTAACAACCTATTTATATTAACTATCAAGAGAATCACTTAAGTTATGTGGCAAAGCTATGTTCTAGAGGTTTTAGCTTTGGGTTCAGATGCTACATTCCTGTTTACCACGAATATCAAGTGTTAAGATCCTGTTAATGTCAATGGTGCTTAGATTTTACCTTTAATATTTGTGTATTATTCATGCATTCAGTTGTGTTATGTGTAAAATACACATTTGCCAAGACAGGCAAGACACATTTGTGGAGAGCTAGTTTGAGAAATGGGTTATAAGCTTATTATTTTTAACACTAGGAACACATTAAAAATGGGAAAGAACACCCTAGAGAGAATACTATGAAAAGAGTAATGAGGAGTGTATCCTTGAACTTTATATAACATCGAGTGCTTGGCCGTGTAAATACTGTTTAAGTAAAAACTTTGGATAGTGTTCAATCCATGTAGTTTTCCCTAGCATTCAAGTTGCATGCAGACTTTCTTGGTGAAGAACAAAAACTCCAGAAAGTGACTCATCTCTTCAAAAAAGAAATTTGTAACGCAAATGAGATGAAGCATTTTCTGGAGGTTCCCAATTTTCTCTGTACAGAGGTACAGAGAAAGCCTGGACTGCTGTCCTAAACCAGATACTACAACTGCAGACTTTTAATGTTAGATAAATATGGCAGCACTGGAACTTAGTTTCAATAGAATCACAGAATCAACAGCCCAGGTTGGAAGACACCTTGAAAGATCATCTGATCCAACTTTTATGGGAAAGGGAGCTTAGATGAGATTATCTAGTACCCTGTGCAATTGTATGTTGAAAACCTCCAGAACTCAGCCTTAGTTTTGCCATTCAGTCCCTGATGGGTCCAGTTAGTGACTGCAATATTTTTAGTGTTTATTGTCAATAAATTGAAAATTATTTCCACATTTTTTGTGAAACTAAAAATATTTTTCTACCAACTTAATCCCAAATATTTCATAAATGTAAATTCTGTGTATATTTATGTCTGTATACTTGGAAGGAGGCATTCAGGTGACAGAAAACATTTTGACAGCATATGAATCATGTACTTCTCACAAGGAGACCAGATTCAGTAATTTGGTTGTGAGAGCTGCAGTCTTGCCCAAGTCGAGACTGCTAAAATGTAGAGGAGGTGCTGACTTCTAGAGAGGGCCAACAGTCAGCAGGTGCTACTGCTTTTAGGATTCAACATTCTCTGTGTAAATTTATGTCTTGCATTAGCTACTTGAATAACAGAGGATTTTGGAAGACCTACAGGAACAGTAGTTTAACTGTTTCAGTTTTGTTAAGTCAGAGACTTGGAAACTTTCTGGCTGTGAGTCATGTTTTAACTCATTTTACTGGAAGGAAACCTACCTTAACTATGTTGCTTTATCCAGGAGGTTTGGAGCTGCTCATTCAAAGTTTTAAGTGGACATTTTGTTTCACATTTGGTAATCATTGTCAAATATTGTAGGTTATGACTATGTCTAGTTACTCCACAAAAAACCTGCATGTGTTTCATTTAGTGTAACACTACTACCTGATCCAGTTTTATAGCATTTTAACAATTGAAATAAATGTAATGGCATTTAACTCACATGCATATACAAATTCAAATAATAACTGTATTGACCTTTTTACTCTTTTTTGTTTTGTTTTGCTTGCCCCTATTTTATGTGTTTGTCCTTTTGCCCAAGCTGCATTCTGCTTATATCCATCACCATCTCAGCTTCTATCTACTTATCCTTTCTTCTTTGGGAAAGCAGTTGTTTTCCATTCTAAACATATAACCAAACAGACTCAATTTAATTTTCTCCACTTCAGCTATGATGTATGACTATCTTGTATTCTTATTCCATCCTTTCAGTCTTGATATCATATACAACTTTGTGCTAAGAATCTAATAGTAGCATTTTTTCTTAAATGTCAAAATTTAAGGTGAATTCAAATAGGCAGTGAACAAGAATATCCATCACAATGAATTGCGATTGTTTACTTTGTATCTTCATCTATTAGCCGTGTTGTTCTTTAAGATGATAAAAAGTCACAAAAAATGTGAAAGGGTGTTCTGAGAAAATTTGTTCTGTTAGTGTCATCTTTGAAAGTTTACTGTCAAATTCTTGCTGTTAATTTATTCTTACCTTCTCTGACATTGCTATGTCTATTGCAAAACAACAATTAAAATAGGAAACATTAACAAATATAAAAATTAGAAGCAGCACCTTCTAAAATTGGCTGACTAAATTATTATTTTATGCGACACGGATTACCTAAATAAGTTGAACCAAGAAAGCTAGGAACTCTTCCACCTTTTTTTGGATCATATGTAAAAACATATCAGGAAAACAAATGTTGTAACTGAGTCACTCTGATTTTTAAGTGTTATTTAAAAATGGAATTATAACAGAAGATTTTTTTTTTAATTTACATTCCTTTTATATATAAATATAATATATTGTGGTGGTACAATGTAAAGGAAAACAAATAATCTGTTGATATGAGTACTTTTGAGGGTAGGTGTTGTGGTTTTGCCCTAAGCAAAAAACTAAGCACCACACAGTGAATTGCTCATTACCCCGGGCAGGATGGGAGAGAGAATTGTAAGAGTGAAAGTGAGAAAACTCATGGGTTGAGATAAAGGCAGTTTAATAGGTAAAGCAAAAGCTGCGCACACAAGTAAAGTAAAACCCAGAATTCATTCTCCACTTCCCATGGACAGGCAGGTGTTCAGCCATCCCCAGGAAAGCAGGGCTCCATCATGTGTAATAGTTACTTGGAAAGACAAACGCCCTCACTGCGATTGTCCCCCCTTTCCTTCTTCTTCCCCCAGCTTTATATGCTGAGCATGACATCATATGGTATGGGATATCCCTTTGGTAAGTTGGCATCAGCTGTCCTGGCCGTGTCCCCTCCCAATTTCTTGTGCCCCCCCAACCTCGCTGGTGGGGTGGGGTGGGGTGAGAAGCAGCAAAGGCCTTGGCTCTGTGTAAGCACTGCTCAGCAGTAACGAAAACATCTCTGTGTTATCAACACTGTTTTCAGCAAAAATACAAACCATAGCCCCATACAGCCACTATGGAAAAAATTAACTCTATCACAGCCAAAAGCAGCACAGAGGGGAAAAATGAATATTTGACTATCTCGTATCTTTGAATATGCTGAAATAAAAGTTGCTAAGCCTTATGAAAAACTCCTTTTAGCTACAATACATGAACTGGAAATTTATTAAGAACACACTTTGCAAAGATTTTGATTCCAAGTACTTGAAATAGTATCAGCATAATTATAGGATTTACATACAGAATTTTTTTTTAAGACAATGGTGAAGATTATGTAGTCTGTTAATGCTTACTTTTTAGAGAAGGTTTTTCCATATCCATCTACCTCTGTCCAAATGGTCCCACGTATGGACTGCGTGAATGCTGTCCAGGGTTTTCTGGTGAAATCCAGACTGTTTAACACTTCACCAAAGGTTAATAAGTGATTTAAACTTCTGGACATGCTAGATGCCTCTGTGCATCCCTCAGAGGCATAGCCATACCCACTAATTAGGCATCTTTAACTGATTTAGAAAATACGGTTAATTCAGATGCTTTCTATTAAATGTCGTTGCCTAACTATTTGTTACTGAAAATATATCCTTTACTTTTGTATGCTACATAACCGTGAGAGGCTTCATGCATTCTGAAACCAGGAATGGTGATATTATTTAAAATGGGGAAGCATAAACAACACAACTGAATCTCCTATCCATTAGGAGCAAAAACAGAAAAACCAAAAGCAATTCTGCATCATCCTCAGGATTTCTAGCTTCTGAGCTGAGTCATTAGACAAAGTACCCCTCAGAAAAAGCTAAAGAAACTTCCCACTACTTTTTGGTTCCTTCACAAACACAAATATTCAGCTAAATGGCCATTTCCTTTCTCTTCTACTTAAATCTTTTCTTTCCATGCTACCAGAAAGAGCCTTTAGACAGAGGATCATGCTAAGTATGTCTGTAAAAACATACTGACAGCATTTATGTATCTATCAAAACACAAAAGAGAGTTTTTGCAGTCTGGATTTTACTTTTTTGCATATTTTGAGCATGATATAAATATTCAAATATTTTTCTGCACATTCCATTATTTCTTTTGAATAAGACTTGCTTACTATCCATTTGATTCTCATCTTTTTTCTTTGCATATATGGAATTTTTTTAAACACTGGAGGGCTAGATAAGGAAAGGATTTTCTCCTACTAATGACAAGTGCTGACATGAAGCAGAAGAAATGTCTGCAGTTCCTTTTACCATAGAAGAGTTACCCACAGCTTTGTTGGCATCACATGGAACTAACAAACTGTCACAAAAATAGAATGCTAGTTTTCTCCTTCAAAGAAAATACCAAGTTACAGTTAAGCAAACACAAAAACAACCATGCATTGTTCTCTCCACAGATTCCTTACATTGTTCCTTGCATACCTAAGCATGTCATTATTGACTACTCTTTCTTAATCATTAGTAATGATTGATGCTAACTACTTTAAACCTCATTTATCATCATATTTCTAATTTTTTTCTCTGATGGGTTAATTGACCCATCCATTCTAACAGATTTCCAAAACCTCATTTATAGCTTTTTATTAAATATTACCTTATTCTAGATTGTTTTTTTGTTTCCGGGAGATTATATGAAGTACTGGTATGAAAATGCTTTCCTTAATGAAAAAAAATATTTTATGTAGTAGCAAAAATATCCAGAATCATGCAACTGATTTTTAATTGCTTGAAAACATGTTCTGTTTATTTTAAATAACATATGAGGTCTGTTTTGTTACTGCAAGAACATTATTTAATAGAATTATGGAACATAATTAAATACAATTAACTTTTAAAATGCAATTCCTCTAAAATACACTGGTGTATTTGCAGCTGCATGCCAGGATTCACTGGAAAGAACTGCGAGGAAGTAATTGACTACTGCAGGCTGCTCAGCATCAACTGTCTGAATGAAGGATTGTGTCTTAATATAATTGGAGGATTCACTGTAAGTAATTTAATACATGTTAAACTAATTCAGTGCTCCAAAGTATAAAAGCTTTAGACAAGCAGAACTTGAAATGAATTCATTACTCTAAGAGACAAGAGGGACATACATTTATGTGTTTTATTTATTTAAATCAATAACACAAGGATGATTCACTTGGATAATATGGATTTTTTTATTACTTTTCTACTGAGATTGTGTTTCGTATTATAACAAGTAAGAGAACTGAAGAGTATTTTTATAGTAAAAAGAATATATAACTAATTGTGGTCCAGTGCTATTATCCACACAGATGATAATCACAACTGTGTTTCAGTCTTTAAAAATACATTGCTTGAATTGAAAATATCTGTTGCCATGGTTTTAATCAGAATCAACTTAGTAATCTAAACATAAGCACATTTAAACTTAATACAAACTTAGAAGTTTGATGAGAAAACTGCAGTGTGGTGAGGTTGATTCCAACTGATGATTCGGAAAAAAAAAAAAAAAAAAAAAAGGGACTTTTCTTGTTTAACTTTCAAAATAGCTTCTGAAAAATGTTGAGCAAGATCCATCATGTACCAAGATTCTTCTCGCCATAGCTTGTCAAGAGAGAGGAAATACTAGTTTCTCTAACAGCAGTAATTGGGAACAACTTAAAGGTTACTCTAAACAACCACTGATTCTGCAAATAACAGGAGTTTATCACAGAATCACAGAATGTTTGAGGTTGGAAAGGACCTCTGGAGGTAATTTTTTCCACCATTCTGCACAAGCAGAGCCACCTAGAGCCATTTATCTAGTCCCAGTTCATTTATCTTTTTGAGTGTTCAGACAAAATGTATTAGGATTGCTGTTACTCCTTGCTTCAGGGAGTAGCAAGAGTAGTCTACTCTGTAAGGGAAGGAGAGCTGGAACGGAGGGTGACAGCAAGGCTGTCAGGGACAGTGCGCTCACCAACAAAGGGCACAATCCCTCAATACCCACAGGAACACTGCAGAGTCACAGATTCAGCCAGAAGCCCAGTGATCACCAGACAAGTCCGTAGTGATGAAGGAGGTTTGCAGTCAAGCTGGGTAGTCAAGTCAGCACATCAGAATCAGCAAGATACAAAGCCAGATAAAGGCATACATGAGAAAATAGCTCTGGAAAGGATATCGTGCAAAGGCCTGAGCTTAAATGCAGCTCAGGAGTAAATGAATGAAAGTGTGGACATGTCAGAAGCAAGTTGTGTTGTCACACTAGGGTGATCCAAGGTAATGGTGCTAGATTGCATCAAGCTGACCTTGAACACAGGCAGTTAAACCTGTGAGAGAGGGGAAAGAGGTCACCGAAGAAGAGTGCATAGAATGATGATTATAGGCTGGTCAGGCCAGTTAGAGCCTGTTGATGCGTTCAAGGTCCTGACAGCTTCTCTGAATATTCCTTATATGTAATTATTCATTCAGTCCAAGTATTATTGCCTTTTTTGTAGTCACAAAATCTAGAGAGGTGTTGATATTTTCTCTTTCCACCTGACTCCTTGTGTTTGCTCATGTTCCTTCAGTCTTACTTGATCTGAAAACTGCTATATACATGTGATCTAGGATTTTTTTCCTAGTTACTTGTGGGAATAAAGAGAAAAGAAGCTTCCAGTCATTTGATCAAAGTGGCCAGCCCATATTTTTGCACCTTGTTCTCTATGCACGTTCTAAGTCAGATACTGTTACGGACTTTTCAAGTGTCACTAAGAATTAAATTCATAACACTGTTGACTGCATTACAGGCTCCCAGTTGCTGCATCTTGTCCTTTCCCTTAGTTCCTGAATGTAATTTCCACGAGCAGCTGTTTAGATTGACCCGTTACACTTGCACTTCCACAGATACGTAATCAGATCTAAAAGAGAATTTTATTTAAAAGCATGAGAAAGTTAGTGAAGTAAATACATGTAAATGATAATTTCAGAAATTAATGAATTCTGTATTACTGAAAGAAATAAGTATATCTGCTAAGTTGTTAATTCTGATGAAAATTGTTTTAAAAAATGTGTTTTAAGAACATTTTTAATACTACCTATAAATATATAGTAACTAGAACAATAGTATATAAATCTACTTTAACACAAAATCTAAGGTTATTTGCAAAATATTCCATAACACAGATTTATGCTAATAGAGTACTAAAGCATCTATATGTAGAAGAACATAATTCTTGCTTTGTTGAGTATACTATATATATAATATACCACAGAATAATAAAATAGATGGTGACGAATACTCTCTAAGAATTTGCCTCTCCTCACTGTTAATAGCAGATGAAACAAATATTGAGCCTAGTTCTGCAGCACTGAACTAAAAGTGTTCATGAAAAGATATACTAATTTGAAAATGGGTCTCCCAGTTAACTTACCTACATGATAGAAACAGTAGATTTAAAACAGAAACATTGCTTTTAGCTCTTTTCAACTACTTGTGTCCACTTATATCAAGCAATAGCAAACATTACAGTAAAACAATTAGAATACAAAAGTGATATAATTAATCAGTGAGTACATTGTATACGACATATGCAGACATCAAAGTGAATACTAATCTAACACAAAAAGAAATGAAAAAAGAAATTTTTAGGAAAACAAACAAAAATTGGGTAGCAAATTTTTGTTTAGTTAGTAAGTTTGCTAACATTTGCTGTTAGGGCCAAAGCAAAATAGGTTTATAGCAGTAAATGTTTTCATAAAATAATCCTCAAAATTACACTTCCATCACCAGTCTAAGATGTGATACTTTCTTAGCAGACACTGAATTATGCTATAAGATGGTGCCAGATGACCTGGCACATCAAAGGTTGGATTGTTTTTGTTTGAACTTTGATGCCTACAGAAGTGCATGGTATGGCGTAGTACCTGATAGAAAACTGGTATGACAGTCCTTTGAGACTGACAAATAAGATTGAGCAGACAAAGGGAGGAAAGCATGAAGAATACTAAAGAGCCAGATACAAATTAGCTGAGTTTTTGTTGAAAATATACATTATACTGAACCACAATTGAAAATCATTGCCCTTTGCCTTGGCAGTTGGCTTGTGGTGTGGCATCTTGATTTGCAAGATAAGCAGTTCTACATCAATTATAGATTAACTTCTCTTTGAAGACACAAACAACTATGGATTCTGTACATCCACTTTTTTGTTTCTCTTAGTTGGAACTTTCTTGGTCATAATTTATTTTTTCCCCATAGAAAATATGTATTTTCAATATTATCAGGAAATCAAATACTGATGAGTAATTTGAGAATTCCAGACGAGATAAATTAGGCTGTTAGATTGTTGGGTTTGGGGGGTTTTGTTTGTTTGTTTGTTTGTTTTGTTTGTTTTTGGTTTTGTTTTCCAAAGCAGATTTGAAAGTACTGAAACATTCAATGCAATTGTATAAGTGGTATTAAGCAGTCATCTAAAAAAAAAAAATCACCTAACAACAAAACCCACAACAAAATAACTTTAAAAAAATCAAGCTTTTGAATCTTGAAATCTAATTTAAAAATTTATTTTTGTTTTGAAATTAATCTCTAGTTTAGTTTCAGAGAGTAGTAAATACTTAGAATAGAAACAGTATAGTTTTATTTTCTCAGAATTGCTATAACAGTTATTGGCACAAGTCCTTGATCACTAATTAGTATTAATTATAAGTAATTGTAATATTATTAGTCACTCTGCTTACATTTATTATATTCAGTAATGTACTATGTTTCTAAAATTATTTCTACCTCTATTAAGAAATCCCTCTAACTAATGCGTGTTAACTTTATGCTAGATAATCATGCTTAATTATAGGAAGGATCTACTGATGATGCTGTTGTGTCCGATAAACATGGGAATTGTTACTTCTTAGGAAAGGACTTTCTCCTTGCATTTCATATTCTCACATTTCAGAATTGTATATCTCAGTTCTCATGTCATGTTTCAGAGTACAGTTGTAGTAGTAACAAATAATTTCCTTTGTTCTTCCCATTGTTGCCCATCATCCTGGGAACCAAAGTCATGATGTGTATATTGAGGTAGGATTTATCAATAGAAAAATAGTGTGTAGTTGCATAATTAATTTGTTAACATAGCTTAATGAAAACAGATCGCATCAGACAAAGCAGGTTTAATAAGATGCCTGACAGATAGTGATGGAGAAATATTTTCTCCTGTAATTCACTCATTAAGCAAAATAAATCATTTAATGGAACAAGTTCAATTCTAAGGAAATAAAAATCCAGACCTTGGTGACACTTTAATGTGTATAGCCAATCAGATGAATTGACACAAGAAAGTTGTTTTGTTTCCAAACAGTTGCACGTTCTGCTTTTTGTAGCACACACCCCACACGTACCGTGCCCCATGCAGATGAAGCAGAAGATAACACAGTTTGTGTAGGTAGATGTGCGTGTTATGGCTGACTGCCAAGATGACTGTTAAAGACCTAGAATTCCGTTTAAGATAATTTTTTTATTTCTTTTTCAAAATTAGTAAAGGCATAAACTGATTAATATATTATTACATTATTTGGCTTATAGGCTTGAAGATCTGTGAAGTAGTTGTTATTCTAATTTTAAAATTTTACTCAGATATTTTTGCAACACATATTAAATTAACTAAAAACTGAATGAATAATCAAACAGGAAAATAACTATGAATTAGGAATTATTGTTCCTTGTGAGCATTTTTAATGGACCTCATGGCAATTTGGTTTTGGACTAGTGATTTGTAGTACTTTGACGTAGTAGAAAATACAAAACTTTCTGTTGAAATGTGCAGATGACCACAGAGAATGGTATTATGGTTAATAATAAGCAAATCTGATCAGGATTTCTTGCTAGACTATACTACTTTTAGAAAAAAACGTATTCTAAGAGAGATAAAGGCAATGCTGTATGCACAGAAAAAAGAGGTGAGTTACACAGTAGTGACTGTTTCCAGATAGTCAGTGACAAAGAAGACAACTTTGAACTCAAGGTCGTTATTAAATTTGACACCACACTATTGATGAATATACAAAGACAATCCTTGTGGTCATAAATAGAGCACTTCTATATAAAAGCATTTGTAAGTGGTCATACTTCTGTGACTGTCAGTGTAGGGTACATCATAGGCAGTTCTACCACCTAACTTGTTTTAACAAGGCTGAAATACTGGAAAACTCTGTTGACAATGAGTTTTATGGAAAAATAATATTTTAAAACTATATTCTCAAAAGTGTATACAGATTCACAAGGGTAAGCCAGTTCCTGGGTAACCAGTTTTTCTCAGAAGAAAACCAAAAGAGTTGTATTTAAAATATTTAACTCTGGGTACCAAAAAATGTTGATGCCAAATTAGCAAGCAAGTGCTAACAATATTGTGCATGGTTTTGTGCAGCTGCTTCTTCTATGCACTACTGACTATACCAGGGGCATTTTCAAAAAGTGTTAGGTAATAAAATATGGTGTAGTGCAGTGTATTAGCAGTTTTCCATCTGATCAGTGCCAGGTCGCATCTGTCCTGTCCTAGTGAATAACTTCACCAGACATTAAAATTCATGAGGATATAGTACAGTGGGATCCAAACCCCAAAATTCCTGCAGAAGGCTGAAGGCTGGAATACTTATTGTGAATTGTTTCTAGTAGTCAATGCAGCAGACTCATTCCACAGATATTAAAAGATTGAGAAAAGGATTATATTTCCCAGAGTTGCCATGAATAGTCAAAACAGAACCCCCCCACCACCACTACCACCACCACTTTATATGGACTCTGTAGAAGGTCAAAGATGTGATGTTTACTTTGTTAGCTAGGTTCTAAAACACAGAAGGATAAGATTGCAGCCTCGCCTCAGTTTAAGAAATCTGGATATCATTTGGACATATCATTTTAACAGGTGACAAATACAGTGTTTGAAAATTACACATCTTCCTTTTTAAAAAAATACTGCTATGTAGAATTCTATTACTTACTATTGATTTGTCAATTATTGCAAGAATCCTGCTATTGAACTTTTACTGTTTTGAGGCTGCAATGTTGGAATCACTTTTTTAAATCTATATAATCATTGTTAAACTGCTGAAGAAAATATAATATACTGGTTGTGTGTTTTGTTTTGTTTTTTAATATCCATCACATAGGAAAATTTTTAATTAATACTATCCGGATTTGGCAACTTTATCCTAAACACTTCCACCTACTCAGTATTAGAAGACAGGGGCCACTGTTTTAACAAAAAATTTAAATTAAATCAGGTTTAACACAAACCATACTTTTACAATTACTAAAGTGTGAAACAATTGCAGTTTCCAGCAGAAGTTATTCAATAAAACTGTCCATCTGCATTATTTTGACGATTTGATAGCCTGCTTCTTAAAAATATTTTTTTAAAAAGCTGCCCATGGAGACACTTTTCAATAGACATTTCTATTCTCATGGCAATTTCTATTTTCCTTAAATGTTTTTTATAAATGAAAAGTCAGTGTTCTTAATTTACAGTTGATAGTATTTCCTCAGTGCATTTAAACTGAGTGTCTAAAACAATTTATGGCTATAGGTATCTATTATTCTTATCTTTACGTGAAGACAGGGAAAAGATGAACAATTCCCAAAGGACAGCTGACAGGGAAGAAAGAGCTGTTGTTTTTTCCATGCTATTCATACTGCTGCCACATGCTAACCACCTGGGGGCATGCGGTGGTTTGGGTAGACTTCTCCCAGTGAGTTAGAATGGCTCCAGCAAAGCCTCTGGCACAAGGAGACTGGGCAATAAAAGCAGGTAAAGAGGGCATACAAACCAGGAGTCACTTGGGGATGGAAAGCTTTCCTCTAGGTCCCAAGGAGGAATCGGGTTTCTAACTATTTATCCACAGCAAGTGGCTTTGATCAAGGCAAAAATAATTATATCTGCTGAAGATCCCTCCCGCCCCGCCCCCCCCCAAATCATTAGTATTAAAGTAAAAAAAAGAAATCAAAGATACTGAAAAAAATGCATTAAAGTAATTTATTGTAAATTATGAGGATAACAAATCTGTTAATTATCAAATTTTGGAAGCCTGCAAAGAAGTGCAGTTTCTAAAACACAATAGTGGGAAAGTCGAGGGTATGAAGACTCTAAAGTTTCTGGCATACCAGCTGTCTTTGCTTTCTAGGGAGAAACCACTGAATTGCATAAAATTTACAGAATTCACAGGTTGGTTATGAATACCTACAGAAGGGCATTTGAGAGAGAAGGTGCAGCCCTATAGCAGTTGCAAGCAGGAGATTTGGAATAGCTACACACTCTTTCCTATTGCTGCTCTACCGTACACTTCTTATGGAAGGGCATGCAGATTAAAAATGCATTCCACTTTTTGCGGGATGTAAAAATGCTCATTTATAGCTTGGGGGTTTTGAGTTTTGGTTTTTTGGTTGGGTGAGGGGTTTTTTTGTTTTGTTTTTTTGCTTAACAACTCCTTATTATGTTATGACTAACTATCTTTCAATTTATATGGTCTGCATAGTGTATCCAAGTCTATTTTGTCAATATGCCTTTCTCTCATCATCCTGACAAACCACTGATATCGTGGAAGGTAATGTGCTTACGGCTAACAAAGGAATTCAGTTATATGGACACAAAAACTGAAGCTAAAAGATAAAGTGAAAGCAATGCTATTGTAAGGTCCATTTCCATTTGCCTGCACTACACTTGAGACAAGGACTAAGCAAATTATTCATACTGCCTGAGTAACAGGGCTGTGTTGGCAGGCAAATAAACACTAGGGCAGCATTAAAGATAGAGACAATAATCTGTGTTATCATTCTGCGGTTTGCAATTACACCTACTGTTGGCCATTCAAAGCAAATATTTAAATTTTCTTTGAGAAGCTGTACTGACACTTGCATGTGAAATTTTATGTTGGAATCATTGTCAATGGACGTCCTAGTGCCTTCCAAAAGAGCAGCAGGAGTTGCTGCCGATTTCTGGCTACTGTTCATACAGTGCAGTGGAAGTAGATCGTGCTGTTAAGGGGGAGTGAAGCTAAGCAAAAAGAATAGTTTTAACTTCTATAAGTAATTTGTGGAATATGCATTCTTTTAACATCCAGTGTTTGTATATGCCTGGGGAACACTGATTAATGAAAACATACCAACATGCTTACCTTTCAGAGAATTGCTCCCCAGTCACTCAGTTCTTGCTTTCTTATATGGACATGCATTTAATAGTGTATATCAAATAGTATGATCCACTGTAACATGATAGAAAAATTAATAGAAAAGATTGGTATCTAAAATAATGTCCTGCAGATGGCTCTGTGTCTGTTCATCTTATATTCCTTTGATCCTTTTCCTCACAACCATATATCAAAGCCATAGCTCTTATATTTGGAGTTTTATGGTGAATCTCAGATATTTCAACAACAGAGTGTGAACCAAGAGGATATGTGGTTAATAAAGTAAAATTGTGAGTACAATAATCAGTGAATAATCAGTAACACCATGGGTGACACCATTGTAGTTTAAGTTAAAAAACCCAGCAAATCTGTGCTGCGCAAAGATTAGTCTGTTCTCTGGTAAAGCAGAAGAGGTTTGCATCATAAGGCAAAGAACTGTCTTCACCAAAGCAAATATGTTCCGTCTGGGGGGATGAGGGAGAGAGAGAGGAGCGAGGGGGGAACCTCTCTTTCTCCTGTGGTTTTTCCCCGTGTCATAAAGCTAGTACGTGGGACATATTCAAGAGAACTTGTGCAGAAATTGCAGTCAGGGAGATAAAGCTCCAAGTTTCGTCACTAACCAGATGAGGTTTGCCCTTGTGGGTGCAGAACCAGACCCGTCAGCCAGCTGTCAGGCTGGGAATCAATCTGCTTCTTTTCAGAAGAGTGGCAAGCAGTGCCAAGCCCCACAGGCCTGCGGTACACCCTGCACCAGCCCAAACAACCTTTGTGGAAATTCTGCTGCCACTGCTCCCCTTTGCCACTTTGTAAGTCCTTCCCTGAGGAGCCACTCTCAGTCCTAATGCTCTTTGATAATACTCGATCCCCAGAATTTATAACCCAGAAGTAAAGCATCTCCATGCAGAATTAGCAATAATATCCAGAACTGAGCTACCGCAGTCACACTGCTTAGATCTTGTAGCCCTAAGAAGGCTTCAGACTTATTCTTAGTGAAGCCATTTTTATTTATTGCATGAAAAAAGAAATAAGTTCTAGATAACATGTCCAGAATTGAAAGGAAGTATAGCTGAGAGAAAACATTGCCCTGTTTAACAAATGCAGGTCTTTAAAAAAAAGACACTAGGGTTCTTTTAAAATCCTCTGCACTGTATCAATCAACGTTTGTTTTCTGGGTATAAAAAAAGCTGTAAGAAAACAAACATTTAATATGTTTGTCATACTATATATTAAAGCAGTTGGTTGGGGTGATAAAATTGTCATGAATATTTATAACAGCTCTACTAGCAATGCTAGAAGCAATGAAAATTGGCACTGCAAAATCTACTGCTCTCAGATGCAGCTTTTATACTTATATACAACATATAAAACAGATTATTGTCATTTTCCTCTTTAAACAAATCTAGAGTCTCTCGTACTGTTTTCTCCCCATTGACTATCTGAGCAATATAGTCTCATCTCTCTGAAGCCACTTTTCCACCATCATTAATTCGACTGATGTCTTTCCTGTATTTGTCCTTCCAGCCGACTGTTCAAACAGCAGTAGTTCAAAGTCAGATACTTCCATTAGAGGCTAGTTTTGCACAAGTTAATTAGTCCATTTTCTTCTACACTGTAGCTGTAATTCTACAGAAGAGTTCACATAAATATTAAAATGTCATATGCAGTTTTTTACATCAGTATTTAGTTTGAACTTTATCACAACAATCTTTTTCTGCTTTTCTTATTCTATTGAAATAGCATCAAAGCACCCTAGGTACATTTTGTATGTGCTGTTAAGTATCTCTGAGCAGTACAGAAACTAATGAGCAGCAGAAATCTTCATGTAATAAACTAAATATCCTACTTTCCAAGAGTTAATTTATGAAAAATATTTAGCTAAAGCTGTTATCATGTAATATCTTTACATATCTTTATACAAGGTATCTTAATTGACCTAATAGAATAGCATATAACTAAAGATAAATAGACAGTAAAATGAACCAGAAATAAACCAATGTTTTCTTTAATTTCTAAACAAAACCCCTGAGAAGATGACATAGTCATTTTAACTCATTGTCAGTAAACAGAAGCATAAGCCAGCAAAAATAAAGGAAAATAAAATACACAAAATTGATAAATATTACAGTGAAAGTTGTGTTACATAATCAGTATGAAACTGTTTTTTATTGATAAAATGCAATACCATTTCTATGGATTGTATGCAGAGGAAAATAATTAGATGATTGTGAGATAGTGAAAGATAAAAATAACATGTGTTTTAGACAATAGGAATGGAAAGAAAAATACCTCACAAATTTAAGAAGAAAGGAAAAATAATCTTAAGAAAACACTGTTCAAATAGCAGTATTTCTTATTCATTTGGTACTATGAAATAGTTACAATACCAAAGACCGTATAACCTACAGCCCAGATGCTTCTATGTAATATGGAAAAAGATGAAATATATAAAGGGAGATAAAAGACCTGTACATGGGTGGGAAGTCATGTTCATTAAAACAGGACAATGTGCAAACATAAGTATCTGATATGCACTTCCAGAAACACAGAAAGGACAGTGCTACCAAGCAACTATATAATTTCTTTATTTTTCAGTAAAGAATTAAAATTTTCACTGCATATAGAATCACAGAATGATAGAATCATAGAATGTTTTGGGTTGGAAGGGACCTCAAAGATCATCTAGTTCCAAGCCCCCTGCCAGGGGCAGGGACACCCTCCACTAGACCAGGTTGCCCAAAGCCCCATCCAACCTGGCCTTGAACACTTCCAGGGATGGGGCATCCACAACTTCTGTGGGCAACCTGTTCCAGTGCCTCACCACCCTCACAGTAAAGAATTCCTTCCTAACATTTAATCTAAATCTACCCTACTTCAGCTTAAACCCATTACCCCTTGTCCTGTCACTACACTCCCTGATAAACAGTCCCTCACCATCTTTCCTGTAGGCCCCTTCAGGTACTGGAAGGCCACGATTAGGTCTCCCTGGAGTTGTCTCTTCTGGAGGCTGAACAATCCCAACTCTCTCAGCCTGTCTTCACAGGAGAGGTGCTCCAGCCCTCTGATCAACTTTGTGGCCCTCCTCTGGACTCTCTCCAACAGCTCCATGTCTCTCTTGTACTGAGCTGGATGCAGTACTCCAGGTGGTGTCTCAGGGGAGCAGAGTAGGGGGCAGAATCACCTCCCTCGACCTGCTGGTCATGCTGGTNCATGTTAGAGGAGCACAGAGGAGGCCACAAAGGTGCTCAGAGGGCTGGAACACATCTCCTGTGAAGACAGGCTGAAAGAGTTGGAATTGTTCAGCCTGGAGAAGAGAAGGCTCTCGGGAGACCTTACAGCAGCCTTCTAGTACCTGAAGAGGGCCTACAAAAAAGCTGGAGAGAGACTGTTTACAAGGGCATATAGTGATAGGGCAAGGGGTAATGGCCTTCAGCTGAAGGAGAGTAGATTTAGATTAGGGATTAGGAAGAAATTCTTTACTGTGAGGGTGGTGAGGCACTGGAACAGGTTGCCCAGAGAAATTGTGGATGCCCCATCCCTGGAAGTCTTTAAGGCCAGGTTGGATGGAGCTTTGGGCAACCTGGTGTAGTGGAGGATGTCCCTGCCCACGGCAGGGGGGTTCGAACTATATGATCTTTGAGGTCCCTTCCAACCCAAAACATTCTATGATTCTATGACCATAACAGCTAGAGAATTCAAGCATTAAAGATAACAGAAAAGATTAATTTCATCTGGTATGAAGTTGTCCAGCCAGAGGCAAATTTTATTGTCGCTAGATAAGATTTTTAGTCTGGTTGCATGAATATATATATCAATAGACACAAACTGATACAAGAGATGTTCATACTGGATATAAGGAAAAAGTTTTTTTCACTGTGCAATCAGTCAAGAACTGGAACAGTTTGCCCAGAGATGTTGTGCAGCCTCCACACTTGGACGTTTTCAAGGTTCAGCTGAATAAAGTCCTGAACAACCTGGTCTGATCTCATAGTTGACCACTGTTTGAGCAGGAGAAGGTGTCTCTTCCCACCTGAATTACTCTATATACTATAGTGTACACTGAATAAATAATAAAGCGATCTGCAAACAACAAAACAGAGCAACTTACAGATTACATGTCCAATTCTAATGTTTTCAGTGAAATAATGCTATTATTGAATAATACGTTCTTATTGCATAATATAGTGTTATTCATGTGATTCCTAAATATTGTTTTTCTACTTCCCTTGCCAGTCCATGTGTTGACTTCTTATATCCTCAATGTCCAAGTCAAAATTTCACTATATTTTTCTGTCCTAAAACTATGTTAGGCAACAGTGGAGTTCTTAGGTATTTAAGTAGAAGCTATGTTAGGACTGGAAATGTACAGTTTATACCAAATGCACATATTAATCAACTGTTCCCCACAGTTACCTAGTTCTGGTAAGTAACACATGGAATTGTAGAATCATAGAATAACTCATGCTGGAAGGGATCCATACGGATCATGAAGTCCAACTCCCTGCTCCTTGCAGGACTACCTAAACCTAAACCATATGACTAAGAGCATCATCCAGATGCTCCTTGAACTCTGACAGGCTTGGTGCTCTGACCACTTCCCTGGGGAGCCTGTTTCAGTGACTGACCACCCTCTCAGTGAAGAAACTTTTTGAGTGATAATATAGAGCAATGTACATTGAAAATGTGTTGAGTACATTTCAGTGTCAACTAGCTCAAGCTCATAGTAAAGCCTCTAAACATTTGGGAATTTTTTTCTATAGCTATACTTTCATTGTTAGTACAAAATTGTGCAATATTATATCAGATTATGAGATCAGTGCTGTTCAGTCACTCCCACCTGAACAAGGCATACAATCAAAATATTAAATAGTCATCACAATGATAGGTTGCAAACAGAATTCCCTTGTTCATCTTGATACTTCAGCTGAATATAACTAAAGTCATTAGGCAGCTGTGCAAAAGTAAAAAAAAAAAGTTTTTATCTAGAATTTTCTGTTATACGAATTTCCTTTTCCAGTATAGAAACTGGTAGGTCAAGATCACCAAACACTTTTCATATCTTAACAGAATCACAAAAAGCCTCCACAAAACCACAGAAACTTTATTAAAAAAAAAATAATTAATGAAGCAATTTATCACATGGCAACAACTATCCCCAAAGCAGAAATAACAAATAGAGTGAGAGAAGTATCTAATGTTTCTTTTATGTTGGTCACATAAACCAACAAAAACAACAGTTAGAATATTTTTGAATATTTTTCACACTGAAAAATAATTACACTGATTTTCAAAATAAGATGTACTGATGACTGAATGATCTTCAGCCAAAAGGAATTAAACTGGCATCCCAGAGTAGCAAAGGACCATGATAATAGTCATACTCACTGAAAACTAGAGAATTCCAGCTTTGGTTATTCACAGTTAGGAGCAAAATAAGCAAACAGACAAACAGAAACCCCTTATGTAATATGAGTTTATGACAAATATGAAAAGAAAGTGGTGGTTGAGTCTTTCACCATTTCAAAAACTTCTGCACTCTCGTGACTCAACTAATCTGAAAAATTCGTTGCTTTTGGGTAGAGAAAAACAGGCCCTGGGCCCTGTGAGTCCTAAGAATATTCAATAACCTAAGAAATAAATCTGAACTAAATTTTACTACTGTACTAGTTTACTTTTATTAAAAGCATAGGCTAAATTTTCACTGTAAATAGAAAAACAGGTACCTTTATTCAGCTGAATCATGACGGTTAATAGCAGAAGAAGAGGTGAGCTCATCCCACCACCAGTCCCCATGTTTTACGATTTTGTAATAAAACAGTATTTTATAAGACCATAGCACCTTCACACATTTGCACTGTGTTTGTGCCAGCTGTTTGCTCAGCCCCACACATTGTGTAGGAAAGCATGCATTTAAAAATATGGAACTAAACAACTTTGTGTAACATTGAAATAAGGGGGTTTTTTTTCCAACCTCTTATGCCAAAGTTCAAGAAATGGACAAGTGCCATGGTTTAACCTCAGCTGGCAACTAAACACCACACAGCTGCTCTCTCATTCCCTGCTGGCAGGACTGGGGGGAGACTCAGAAGGGTCAAAGTCAGAAAACTCGTGGGTCAAGATAAAGACAGTTTAATAGGGAAAGCAAAAACTATGTGCTTAAGCAAAGGAAAACAAGGAATTCATTTGCTGCTTTCCATTGGCAGTCAGGTGTTCAGCCATCTCCAGGAAAGCAGGGCTCCATCATGCATAACAATTACTTGGGAAGACAAGCACGATTGCTCCAAACATCCTTCCTCCTTCCTTCCTCTTCCCCCAGCTTTATATGCTGAGCATGACATCATATGGTATAGAATATCCCTTTGGTCAGTTGGGGTCAGCTGTCCTGGCTGTGTTCCCTCCCAACCTACTCACTGGTGGGGTGGTGTGAGAAGCAGCAAAGGCCTTGGCTCTGTGTAAGCGCTGCTCAGCAGTAACGAAAACATCCCTGTATTAGCAACACTATTTTCAGCACAAATCCAAAACACAGCCCCATACCAGCTACTATGAAAAACATTAACTCTATCCCAGCTGAAACTAGCTCAGTAAGATAGCTGAGTTTGAATTAGTTTTTAACAAAACCAGTTAAAATCAAGCCTGTTCTCAAGTTTAAACTACTTTTCAAGAATACATAAATTCTCCAAATCTATTCTTTTCTGACTTCCCTATCAATAAGTAGCTGGCCCCTTGAGATAAGGAGGATGGCTGTAGAAAGATTTCATGAAAGTTCAGCCAGCCAACTCAGCACTGCTGAAGTACATAAGTTATAATAAGAATATTTTAATATTTTAATAATTTTAATAATTTTATAATAAGAATTTCTGAAGTACATAAGTTATAATAAAATATTTTAACCTGTTTATTAATGGCAATCAGATCAGACATACATTCTCCATGTGCTGCATGACTTTTGTAGTGCCTCCAGCAGCTGTTTCCAATACTGCACAATAAGTTTCTAACACACTCTAAAGCTTCTTGCTGATTATTTTTCATCCTTCAATACGTGCCTTTTCTTCATTTACTACTAAACACTCAAAAAAATGCACATTCTTAATTTCCCTTTCTAAGGTATAGTTAAATATTAATAAAATTTCATTACTTTATAAAGTCTGATAAAAAGAGGTGTGTCACCTACTCAAACTACACAACTGTCAAGTTCATCTTCCCATTTGTATATGAGATGTGCACTGATAGAATTCTGCTTCTTTAGAAGCCAGAGGAATACTTACCACTATAAAAAAAATTAGTTTCTGTTTTCCCCCATATGTTCACCTGAAAAATGAAAGAATATCATCGATATTAAATTTAATTAATTAATTCAAGCTATGCCATTTTTCTTCGCAGACCCCTAATAGTTTTACCCGAAATCAGGGATTCACATGAATGAGCATATCATATTAGAGATCATAGAATCATAGAGTGGTTTGGGTTGGAAGCGACCTTAAAGATCATCTAGTTCCAACCCTCCTGCCATGAGCAGGGACACCCTCCACTAGACCAG
>VXBL01008331.1:379372-417600 GCA_013400195.1 Aramus guarauna | reverse complement strand
GCTTAAGCAAAGGAAAACAAGGAATTCATTTGCTGCTTTCCATTGGCAGTCAGGTGTTCAGCCATCTCCAGGAAAGCAGGGCTCCATCATGCATAACAATTACTTGGGAAGACAAGCACGATTGCTCCAAACATCCTTCCTCCTTCCTTCCTCTTCCCCCAGCTTTATATGCTGAGCATGACATCATATGGTATAGAATATCCCTTTGGTCAGTTGGGGTCAGCTGTCCTGGCTGTGTTCCCTCCCAACCTACTCACTGGTGGGGTGGTGTGAGAAGCAGCAAAGGCCTTGGCTCTGTGTAAGCGCTGCTCAGCAGTAACGAAAACATCCCTGTATTAGCAACACTATTTTCAGCACAAATCCAAAACACAGCCCCATACCAGCTACTATGAAAAACATTAACTCTATCCCAGCTGAAACTAGCTCAGTAAGATAGCTGAGTTTGAATTAGTTTTTAACAAAACCAGTTAAAATCAAGCCTGTTCTCAAGTTTAAACTACTTTTCAAGAATACATAAATTCTCCAAATCTATTCTTTTCTGACTTCCCTATCAATAAGTAGCTGGCCCCTTGAGATAAGGAGGATGGCTGTAGAAAGATTTCATGAAAGTTCAGCCAGCCAACTCAGCACTGCTGAAGTACATAAGTTATAATAAGAATATTTTAATATTTTAATAATTTTAATAATTTTATAATAAGAATTTCTGAAGTACATAAGTTATAATAAAATATTTTAACCTGTTTATTAATGGCAATCAGATCAGACATACATTCTCCATGTGCTGCATGACTTTTGTAGTGCCTCCAGCAGCTGTTTCCAATACTGCACAATAAGTTTCTAACACACTCTAAAGCTTCTTGCTGATTATTTTTCATCCTTCAATACGTGCCTTTTCTTCATTTACTACTAAACACTCAAAAAAATGCACATTCTTAATTTCCCTTTCTAAGGTATAGTTAAATATTAATAAAATTTCATTACTTTATAAAGTCTGATAAAAAGAGGTGTGTCACCTACTCAAACTACACAACTGTCAAGTTCATCTTCCCATTTGTATATGAGATGTGCACTGATAGAATTCTGCTTCTTTAGAAGCCAGAGGAATACTTACCACTATAAAAAAAATTAGTTTCTGTTTTCCCCCATATGTTCACCTGAAAAATGAAAGAATATCATCGATATTAAATTTAATTAATTAATTCAAGCTATGCCATTTTTCTTCGCAGACCCCTAATAGTTTTACCCGAAATCAGGGATTCACATGAATGAGCATATCATATTAGAGATCATAGAATCATAGAGTGGTTTGGGTTGGAAGCGACCTTAAAGATCATCTAGTTCCAACCCTCCTGCCATGAGCAGGGACACCCTCCACTAGACCAGGCTGCTCAGAGCCCCATCCAACCTGACCTTGAATGTTTCCAGAGATGGGGCATCAATCACCTCTCTGGGCAACCTGTTCCAGTGCCTCACCACCCCCACCGTAAAAAATTTATTCCTTATGTCTAATCTACCCTCTTTCAGTTTAAACCCATTACCCCTTGTCCTGTCACTACACTCCCTGATAAACAGTCCCTCAAAAGCTTTCCTGCAGGCCCCCTTCAGGTACTGCTAAGCCACAATTAGATCTCCCTTGGAGCCTTCTCTTCTGCAGGCTGAACAATCCCAACTCTCTCAGCCTGTCCTCATGGGAGAGGTGCTCCAGCCCTCTGATCAACTTTGTGGTCCTCCTTTGGACCTGCTTTACCAGGCTGATATCTTTCTTGTGCAGAGGGCCCCAGAGCTTGATGGATTTACTCCAGGTAGAGTCTTGACAGAGCAGAGTAAAAGGGCAGAATCATCTCCCTTGAGGTCACGCCTCTTTTGATTGAGTCCAGGATACAGCTGGCTTTCTGGACTGCAAGTACACATGGCTGGTTCATGTCCAGCTTTTCATCCACCAGTACCCCCACATCCACCAGTACCCCCACATCCTTCTCCTCAGGAGTCTTCTCAATCCCTTCATCCCCCAGCCAGTTTTGATACTAGGGGTTGCCCTGACCCAGACGCAGGACCTTATACTTGGCATTATTGAACCTCCTGAGGCTCACATGGGCCCGCTTCTTGAGCTTGTCCAGGCCCCTCTGGGGCATCTGGTCCCTCAGACTTGTCAACTGCACCACTCAGCTTAGTGTCATCTGCAAATTTGCTGAGGGTACATGATGTAACTCATTTTCTAATATCTTTGTGATATGAATCAGTGGCAAAGGCTGTGGCCCAAGTGAAGAGTGAACCTCTCTTAAAACATCTGTTGATGTGAGAGGTTAAATCACAGTGAAATAGTAGTTTTCCTTACCTTTTTTAACAATTGCTCTATATATGTGCATATTTGTTATACATCATAAATGAAGGTGCATTCATTTAAAAATTCTCGATCATCCAAGGTCTGCAAAGAATGAGAGAGAAAGGGGAAAATAGGTGACTTTTATTGCTAGAGTACTCCCCTGAAGGGTCTCTGGGCTTTCTAAAAGAGGTTTGAAGAAAGAATCTGCAGAGCTAGACAGACATCAGAAAGACTCCTCACTGAAAAACTGACTTCTATATAAACTGCACTGCCAACATATGAAAGAAAATCCATTCTGGACTATGTATGCCAGAGCAGATGAAGAAGTTACTATCTATCTAGCTCCATATACTTTGAAAGTAGCAGAGCACCCTATACACATGAACATCTTCATTTTGCAAGTCATCTTACCAGGCAATTGAAAACTGAGAAGGAAAAAAGTTATTGTACCACTTTTCAACAAAACTACTGTTGGGGTGATTTCAATTCAGCTTTAAAAAAATACTTAATATTTGTGGAAAGGGGTGGATTAAGCATCCCTGAGACTTGTCCTTTAATTATCCTGAAAACAACTCAGGTATAATCTGGAAATAGTGATTTAGTTCCTGAATGCTGTCTTGCCAGTTATATATTTCACCCCAGGTGCAGAAAAATGACTTTGCTAGATTAAAAGTAAATGCAGTTTTCACAACAATTCCATCTCTAAGAACAGATTTTTTTAAGTGAACATGTATCCACTAGGAAGAGGGTTAAACTTAAGTGAACTTATTTGAAGAAGCTCTTTCTTGCATAATGGACTTAATAAGATATTGAAAGAAAGAAAGAAAGTACTGCTTAAACAGTTTTAACCAGTAAATAGTAATGTTGAGTAACTGAGGGATAAAAGGTTAAGTCTCGTCAATGAGAATTTCCAAATAAATATTCTCCTTATGAAAAGCAATCATAAAAGAGAACGTATCCTATAAATTCAATTTTTATAGGTACAGCAGCAGAAAAAAAAGTGAGACAAAGGATAATGTAATCCCACTGCTGAATGAGGTGGCTGACATTCAGTGCCTTTGCTCTGTTTTTTACCTACAATATCTGCTTTCAGGTTTCCCAAGTGCCTATGCCAATTGGCAAAATTTGGAGGAAAGAAGTAGTATCAATGATAGAGGAATGCCAAACTAGGATGTACTTAGGCAAAGAGGGAATTTATATATGTCCAAAGGGCTCAACAGGATGCATCTAAGGAAGATGAGGGAGCGGATCAATGTAATCAGAAGGTGATAAAGGCTGGCTTCATCTAACATTGGTAAAAGCATAGCCAGTAGATCAAGTGAAGTCATTAGTCCCTTCTGCTCAGCACTTGCAAGGCCGTCCCAAGAGTACTGTGTGTGGTTTTGTGCTTCAATGTAGAAAAAAAAAAAAAAGAGTTTGACAAAATTAGAACAAGTCCAGCAGAGATCCATCAACATTGTGAAAGGGTTGCAGCACATGATGTATGAGGAAAGGCTGAAGGATCTGAGTTTGTTTAGCCTTGAAAACAGAAAACTGAACGGGGATGTAATTCTTTTCTTCAGTTCCCTGATGGGTCATCATAGACAAGACAGAGTAAAACTTTTCTCAGAAGTGCACAGCAATGGAGTGAGAGGCAACTGGCACAAGTTGCAACAAGGGAAATTCTGACTAGATATTAAGAAAAAATTGTTCACAATGTAGTATGAGTGTCCTTAAGCAACGCAACAACTTGCCCAGAAAGGCTGTGGAATTGCCACCCTTGGAGATGTTCAAACCTCAACTGGACAGGATCCTAAGCAACCAGCTTGGATTTTAAAATTGACCTGCTCTGACCTCCAAAGGTCTCTCTCAATCTAAATTATTCTGGGATTCTATGAATGTAAAATATATTGACATACAGAATTAATAGTATTTTTATAGGTTTGTTTGGGGGAAGCTTTGTATACTGAATGACAAAGTTAGATGTACCCATAGATACCTGAAACATGCCATCTTGTTTTTACATTTTTATAGTAGTGTCAAATTTAACCAAACATAACATCAAGAACAAGGACAGTACATAGGGAGTGGCAGGTGTTTCTGAAGATTAAGGGGAATTAAATCAGGAAATGGCAGAGTTGTCTATGGGTATTGTCATAGAATCCTAGAATGGTTTGGGTTGGAAGGGACCTCAAAGACCATCTAGTTCCAATCCCCCTGCCATGGGCAGGGACACCCTCCACTAGACCAGGTTGCCCAAAGCCCCATCCAACCTGGCCTTGAACATTTCCAGGGATGGGGCATCCACAGCTTCTATGGGCAACGTGTCTTACCACCCTCACAGGGAAGAATTTTTTCCTTATATCTAATCTAAATCTACCTTCTTTCAATTTAAACCCATTACCCCTTGTCCTATCACTACAGGCCCTTATAAGCAGTCCCTCTCTAGCTTACCTGTAGGCCTCTTTTAGGTAAGGGGTCACAACAGGGCGATGCAAGGTTATGAATTCAGAAAATAGGGACAAAGGAATAGACAGTAGCTGGAGAATATTATGTTACTCCAGGCCCTTGAAAGGTAAGTCACACTAATTCTGTTGCATATCATGCTCCTCTTATATCTGGGTCACTCAGTAGATGACAGCCCACTTTAGCTATCTGCTGTTTCCTTAGTTCAACTCAGAGATATGCAATGTGGGATTCCCATCACTACAGTTTTCTTAAAGGCTTCACTTGGCCACCTGAATACTGTTCATTTTTACAAAACATGTACCTCAGGGAATCAGAGATCACTGTAATGGGAATGTTTAGAAGACTGATAGGTTGGGCCAGTTTTAAATTTTAAAACAAAACTTTACTGAATTAATTCATGAATAGTATACTTCATGCTAAAAGTTTTTACACATTATTAGTCATTTTCACTACAGCTACGTACTGTTATTCTGTGACACTTACTTTCTAAATTGTCTGTGATTATACAATACTATGGAAATGATGCCATATAGTTAGTGCTGATGGCTACAGTCCTTGGTGGTTCTTAGTTCCCAAGGTCAAAGTAATCTTTGTCATGAGCTTTTTGATGACAGAAGTCATTACTGAAATCAGCTTGTCTTCCTTCTTCGCCATCCTTCCTCTTCATATTTGATGTTTTACGCTATTTTACCACACCCTCACACCCCACAACCCTTAAAAAATGAGGGTTTCCTCCTGGTATTACTTGCCTTGGGGCTTTTTTATGTCTTCTAGTCATTCTTCTTCTGTATGCAGCAATATGTCCTGCCTATTTTCCATGCCTTACGCTAATCTTGTCCTTGGCAACTTTTTCTTACTTCTATGATGTGCAACTACACCCATCTCTGTCATTTTTGTGGTCACATTGTACACATACTCATGTAAAAAGCGTATACATCGTGCCTGGCTACACCCTCACGGTGTTTGAAAATACTGCTGGCTGTACTGTTTTATTCCCCTTATAATTGGATTCAAAGCAAGCTACTCTCAATTATATCCTGGTCAGGGCATTTCTAATTTACAGGCCTCATAGGACTCTTTTGAGAAGTTAATATAAGCTTGTATTCCAATAGAATATGTTCAGAGTAATTTATTTTTTTGTTTATGGTTATAACCAGTTTCTGCCATTTTTTTTTTTAATGATGAGTCTTGGTACTTGAAAGACATTGAAGTAAAAAGACTCTGCCAACATGTTTCTATCATAATAATGCTTAATAATAATAATAATTTCTATCATAATAATGGAATAATAATGCTACATGTTTGTTCTTGTATTTTAGTTCCTTTTTTTTGTAAATGAAACTCTTTGTCCAATGAGTCATAACTGTATTGTCATTGTCCCAAAACAAAAGACATGTGATTTGTGAAGACTACCAAAGATATCTGCATTACTCCAGAAATTTATTTTTTCTTAAAGGATCAGCTCTAGCCTTGTATTTAAAACCTTCACTATGTAGCTTCAAATCTTTGCCTTTCCTCTGAAGAGATTATTTTTATTTATTTTAGTTAACAGATAGGGTCAAAATCTATAACAGAAACCTTATATTATGTTTTCTCATTAATGGTTGACCACTGTGCTTGTCTTTCAGGCTGTGTTAGTATCACTGCCTGTTTTTTCTCTCACCTCCAGGCCTTTTAAATCCTTTTTGCACACTCAGTTCTTCTGTTCCTGTGGGCAGCTCCATCCCTTAGAGCCAGTAATTATCTTTCCATTTCCTCCTACTCATGTTTCCTCTTTTCCCACACTTTTTCAACAGACATGGTAGATGAGTTCTGCCTCTCTAAACTGTTTTATCGCCTGCAATGCAACCATGAAGAATAGTCTCAGCTGGATGTAACACTCTGCATTCTACCGTACTTTTACTCAGTAATGAAATACAAGACCCACAGAAATTTCTACAAACTTTCACATTACATTTTCATTTTGTGTTTTCTCTGTGGTTGTTTTTTGTTTGTGTGTGTGTTTCTTATATCTAGTGCCTCTGTGCACCTGGATGGACAGGAGAATTCTGCCAATTTGCTGAAAATGCGTGTTTAATTTACCCAAATAGTTGTTCTGATGGAGCAACTTGCATCGATACAAGCCAACTGAAAGAACAACCTTTGTTTCAGTGTTTGTGTCCTCATAATTTCACAGGTAAGGCAAATGCAAATCATGTAGAAGTTTGTAGTTTCATTTCCTTGAAATTATTCAAGTATAAGAATGCTGAATTTTCAAAAATAAGGAATAGAGAAATATTTGGAAAAGTAATCATATCTCTGCATTTTCTGCCCTCTGCTATGATGCCTACAAAATCTAAATCAAACTTACAGGTTATTTTGAAGCTTCCAATTAAGGTTATAGTAAGTATAGAACTAAATTAAACTTCAGCTTCAGTTTAAGAGACTAAGTGTGTGACTACATGTAGAAGTTCTGTATGTGAGCTAGATGTCTGCCTTCTGATTATGGTTCCTGGAGATGTAATTAATGAAAGCAATAGAGTCCAGGGAGTTTGTTAGCTTGTTTAAGCCTGTATTTGTTCAGATAACTTTGGTTATCTTTCTGAGACCTGAATCCCACCTCCATTTTAATTCCTTGGTGAGCCACCAATGATTTATGCAACTTAATGGGGTGGGGTTAAAAGATTCATTTTACTTGACTTTAGAGGTCTAACGTAATGCAAGACCTGGTAAACAAGTCTTCAAGGCTCTGTGTATCATCAGTGAGTAAGCATTTTCAAAGGGGAATTAAGACCACCTGTGTTAGATATTTGTTAGTGGTTGAAACACCTTCTTCAGGAGTGTTTCTCTTTCAGTTGGCTACAAAAGAAGCCTAGAAAAATAGTTTAGATTAACCACATTGGGTTTGAGCTGGAAAGGAAAACAATTTCTAATTTTTTCTCTGGCCTTACCCTTTAAATAGAAGCTCATTTAAGATGGATTCTACAGTCCTTCACTAATCTTTAGTTAGAGAGGGAGCTGAAAGAGAAGCATTGAAACATGATTCGCTCCAGTTTTAGGTAACATTAAAGAAACAAACATTAACCATATGTATATAAATCTAAAGATAAGTGCCAAATATATTAACATAATTTAATAACCAATTGAAAGATAAAACCCAAGTATTTATTACCTAAAGAATGAAAATCAAATTTATCTAAAGAAATGTTAGTAGTATACAGAGGTAACACACTTTAAATCTGCTACCATTGAAAAAGAAATCATAGGTCATATCCCAGAGAGTTGTAACTATCAACCTCTCTTTTCATTACCACCTTTATCACCTGTATGATTTTCTTTTTTCAATCTAGTCTTGGGTCATTCTTTATTGGTATGACAACTAAAATTATGGATTTGTTAATAAAAGTAAAATTTCACTACAATACTTCAAGGCTTTTGAGATAATAGTAAGGTCTCTACCATACAACATAATCATGAAACAAAAGTCTGACAGGAGATAGTAAATGGCAATAATTGTATGCAATTAATATAATTTAACCTTGCTAAACAATGAGTTATGACTGAGTTCAAGTGGAAGTGACTTCAGTGTTCAGGGACATCTTGCTATAAGGTCAAGGTTCTTTCCTTTGTGGGATATCATTGTAAGAGGTTCTCTATGTGGTAATAGGTTTATTTATTTATTTTTTACTTGTATATTTAAATAATCAGTTACTTCTTCATTCCTGTTCCATAGTATTTTTCATTTATACCTGTTTATTGTTTCATTTATGTGTTTGGGAAGGGAAAGAGGGAAGGACAATGCAGTGGCAATTTTGGCATGTTTACTTGACTTTGAATTAAATAGCATCTGCAACCAGAAAGGCCATTGCAGTTTCACATCTAATTGTTCTTAATTGTGTTTATAAATTATAAACACTACAGCTGCAGCCTTTGTATTAACATTTAAATCATATTTGGAGTAGACTTATCTTAGGGAAAACAAAATATGACATGATGTATCATTCTCAGCTGTGAAAAGCAGAACTTTGATTTAAAAAGTAATAAAAACATTTCATTTTGGTTTCATACTCTTTAATAAAACCTTGTAGAAGCTTAGCATATACATACAAATGCAATTTTAAACTACATTTCTTATTTCTGTTTATATGTAAAATACATTTTGGGTAATTGACTCAGAAAAATATCCATGTGTTTGGTTTAAATGCTCAAATGAGAGAATAAAAAGGTTATAAAATACAGTTATTTTTGTTGAATAGATTTCATTACTTTTGTGCTTTCAATTTTCTTCTACAGTTAGTTCCTTATTTTCCTTTTCCTTTTTCTGTTCTTTGAAAGTGGATACAAACCTTTGTATCTACAACAGCGCATGTAAGTAACATGGCTTATGACATTGAAATGAAACAATCCATGCCAGCAATTTCTCAGGTTTTGCACAGTAGACCATTTGTCCTTGAAGAAGCTTCCTCTAAATAATTACTATTTTTCCTTGTGTGTAGAGCAATCATATTGGCAGGAACTGATTTGGCATGTTAGACACTTCATTTAGTTGGTAGAAAAGTCCTTTAATTAAAATAATCTTACTGCTGCTAAAATGAACTGCACCCCAAGTAAACTCACCAACCAGAATTTAAAGTACTACTTCAATTACATACTTTTTCCTCATCTTCAGACTTTACTTTTAGAAGACTCATCAAGATCATTCACAGATTTATCTACAATTTATTTTTCCTCTTTCATTGTTTTATTGAGTTGAGACAGGGCTGCTAATTTCTACAGGTGGGAAATGGGAAATTAATGTAAACAGACTTGGATGAAACTTGCACTATTGAACTATGTAGGCAGTTTGAAACAGTCTTCTGTAGAAAGTATCTCAGGTGCCATAATAGCTAATGTCCCGAAGAAGAAGATATGGGATATAAAAGTTCCTATATATTTCACAATCTAGTTAAGACATTTATACTAGTGAACAAAATAATAACATGGCCTAACTTAAACTCTTCTATCTGGTCAAATCCACATTTTTAAATTATTTTGTTCTCTGGAATACAGTGGTGTCATGGTTTAACCCTGGTGGGCAGCTAAGCACTGCACAGCTGGTTGCTCACTCTCAGTGGGATGGGGGAGAGAATCGAAAGGGTAAAAGTAAGAAAACTTTTGAAAGTTGGGATAAAGACAGTTTAATAGGTAAAACAAAAGTTGCGCACACAAACAACGCAAAAGGAGGAATTAATTCACTACTACTTATTGGCAGGCAGGTGTTCAGCCATCTCTAGAATATTTGGGGAAGGTCTATATTTTTTTTTCAAGTACAGTGGAAGTCTTATAAGTCTCAAAACTCAAACAGATAAAAGGAACAATAACATTTCTTCCACAGCTCGATTCCCTGTACTAAAGGTGAGTTTGTAAAGAGATTTTTCTAGCACTGTGGCAGGTCCCTATATCACAAGAGTGTCACTGGAATTACACAGCAGTATATGTCTCAGGAACAGATGCTGTCATTTTAAACTTTGTTCATTGCACTTTATGTGTTATTACTATTGTCACCTTTGAAAGAGAAATTGTTAGTGCACACAGATTCCAAACATCAATGACCATGGACTGCAATAATGGAATAACAGTCACTTGCTAAGTATTACGAAAGGAATTCACTCAGAATGCTTTTCTTCATTTAATGAAGAAAAAAGGAACAGCTCACTGCTTTGCAGAGGATTCAATTTTCTGTTAAAGAACTTTCACTGATAACTGACAGAAAGCAAAAATAACAACCAGAGTAATTCAATCTCTGATACTCTTCAGTAGATGTCTAGAAATGTTTCCTGCGGTTTAAAATGCCTTCTAGAAGGTGTGGCTGAATAGCATTACTTAGGACAAAAGGCAAAGGGTTTTATCTAGGACACGGGTCCTTACAAAGATCTCTCACCTTAGAAGACAGCAAGCTGAATTACAGAAAACACAACGGTTTGAAACCATCTGGTGCATTCCACTGTAGTAACTGAGATAAAAGTATAGAGAAGTAAGCAATCAACACCACCCCCAAAAAAACCCAAACCAACCCCCAAAAAAATGCAACCCAAAACCAAGAGCACATTAAACCATACTGGCATAATATTTAATTTGAAGCAAATAAACTAGAACATTAAGCAAGGGCTAACGTCTGACGTTTACTATACTTGTGGGAACTCCAAGCAGACTGTGACCTACAGCAGGTTAAGTCAACAATTTTTCTCAGGTCTTGAATTCCACAAGAAATATTAACTGAAGTTTTCATGCTGGAAATACCTTTTTTATTCCTTTGGCATGCAGCATGAAAAGCCAAAAGACTGTAAAAAAATGTGCTACCTGATATTTCAAAAAGAAATACAATGTCAGTATTTAAGTTCTAGCTTCTTTTAAAATGGAACAAAACATTCCAAATGCATGGGGATATTTATGAATATGTTTATATTTCTCAGTATTTCAGTTTCCAGTTGAAGTCACTGTACAGTGAATATATTTGGCCCATATGAATAAGAAAGAATTTTTGTCCATTGAGAATAGATATATAGATTATTGCTGTAATTTGTTAAGAAGCATATATTTCTAAATAAATACTTAGTAAAGTTCTCATGTGAAAGATATGGTTAAAAATATGCCCTTGACAGCCAGCCCTCTAGCTGGCTACATCTGCTCACGAACTCCAGAAATTACTTTCACCCACCTCTGTCAAACTTTATTTTTTTTAAGCAAAGTACAAAACCCTTAACCTTTTACTTTCTGGGACAATTAGACCAGGACTCAAACCAGAGTTGTGCTCTACATCACTGAATGAATATTTTAAAAGTATCAAAATTTCAGAGACACAGTGGGAGTGCTGCCTAATCAGAGTGTGTTCACATGAAAATCTGACCTCAAAGTCAGGTGCATACAAAACAATTTATCACTTTCTTCTGCTTTCCACTTCCTACTAGCCTACCATAGCTCATTTTATTAAGGCATACAACTCCCAAATTTACTCTCAGGGAGTTTCCAGAACTCTGTTGATTTGCTTTAACTTGTCTGTCTGCTCTGGCTTTATGTCTACTGATGTCTATACTTTCCTTGTTTATGCAGAGTAAAACCTAAAAGAAATCTAAGGTCTTTTCTCCATGGATAGTTTCAGAAGTCTCTCATAGAGAACACCAGTGCATTATTCACTCTCATTACCCAACATATAAATCTGGTGTATGTGACAAGGGAAAATAGGAATTTTCAGCTTTCTTTAAGCATTCAGAGAGGCAGCTGGAGAGACAGTGTACAAATAGGTTTATATCATCTCAAAAAAATCTTCAAATCATCAGTAAGAAACAGGAGGGAAATGTGCCTTTTATGTAAATTCAGTCAAAAAGCCTTCAGAATAAGTTGTTTGAAGTGGTTTAAAAAGTTGATGATCTATAATAGCCATAGACACATTTTTTTCTCCTTCTCAGGTGATTCTGTGCTGATTAGCTCAGCTGAGTACAGCATTTCAGATCTTAACTAGGTACAAAAATTGTCAACAGCACTATAAAATCACCTATCATACTAATGGGTTTAAAACATGATAAGGTGTGTAGTATGGATGTAAATATAGCATGATTAAAAATAGGAAATGCATTGGAGAAATGAACAACACTATCATGTAGACTCAGTGACTGGTTTTGTTATGCAGCTGATCTTTGAAGTTCTATTTTATTTCTTTAAAAGGCCTTAGTCTTACATCTTTTAGTTCCTGAAGTCTTTCTGTATAGTGGAAGCATTCAACATGGGATTTAGTGTTTCTGAAGAAATTATCATGAATGAAACTATGTAGAAAACATGATTAAGACAATTACCTGTTTTACCACGTTCGATCAAACCACTCCACCACAGTATTCTTATACCAACCTGAACATTGACTTTCCTCTTTAAAGAATGGATAATCAAGCTTAATCACATATTGCTTAATTTTTTTCAGACACAATGTATCACACCATTAGCTGACATAGTCCACTGTATCTCCACTGAAGACAGAAGTATGCTGACATATGAACTCAATCTTCAAGGCTTTCTTATGCTATTTCTCAATCTTTGTGTTCAGTAGTTGTTCCTTCTTAAAAAAAAAAACAAAAAAAAAAAACAAAAAAACAAAAACAACAAAAAATCAAAAACTTGTTCTATTGTATACAATAATACTACATGACAGACTTAAGGCATAGTTTCATCTGTGTTATTGATGTCTGTTATTGATAAATATTTTTCCTGTGACATAAGCAGTCTTCACAGGCACTGTAAGACCTATCTTCTTTCTTTTTAACCTGTCTTACATTGGAAACTTACATTCAGAAACAACTTCTATAGCTTTGTTTTTACTCTGGGACTCTCTGAATAGCTTAGGTTTACTTTTTCTGAAATATACATGCTTCTATTTCTATTTCCTGAGACATATTTGATTTTTTAAAACATGATCTTTCAAAATATTTAACCTCTTTAGATCTGTTTGTATTATGAATATGAGGAAAACCTTCTTTACTTTGAGAGTGACTGAGCACTGGAACAGGCTGCCCAGAAAGTTTGTGGAGTCTCCTTCTCTGGAGATATTAAAAACCTGCCTGAATGTCATCCTGTGCAACCTGCTCTAGGTGATCCTGGTTTAGCAGGGGAGTTGGACTAGATGATCTCCAGAGGTCCCTTCCAACCTTTACCATTCTGTGACTCCGTGATACCTTCCTCCTCAGTATTTGCCACCAATTTAGTATAAACTCTGTATGTGATTAAAGTTTTGTTTAATCTACTTTCCAGATCATTAATAAGAACATTAAATAACATTAGAACTAACATTAATCTTTGTGGCACCCCCACAAATTTGGGCTGCCATCCCAGTACACTAACATTCATCTTTACTCTAGATTTATAACCCATCTCATTCTGTTCTTAATCCAGAGTTCTTGTATCTAAATAATTAGACTCAATTTGCCAAGGAATTGTATTAAAACTTAAAAAAAAAAACATCACCTTTCTGGAACTTCACATGTGACATTCATGCCTCTTCCAGAGGGCAGAGGAACCTGCAAAGATAGTGTTGTTTATCCAGGCTGGGTAGGATGCTCATTCTGAAAGGTTCCCTCTCTCTATGAGTGGCTCTGTGAGTGGTTTTTCTGGATTTCTTCATATTTCATACATGACGATTGGCTGATTCCCTTTAGGCAAGGAAGAGTTTAAAAGAGAGTGAAAGGGGATAAAACTAGAAGAAATTTCTCTGTTCCAGGCATGAAAAATGTTTTGCATACTTTTTTTACTATCCTGGAGGGGAGGGGTTGTTTATGAACTTGATTTTTTAGTGAGACATATGAAGGGCACTTTGGCAATAAAACAAACAAACAAACCCCCCACAAGAGAATAAAAGGCTATTTGAAAGAGAGATCTACAAAAGACTTTGCCAAGGGCTGAATCTTTAAGGCCAGTTTTCCAGCTAAATCCTGGAGGCAGCTAAGAGAAAAGACAGATAATCTATTCAGTGGTCAAAAGTCAAATTCTATGTTCCAAAATAATGAGTTCATTTAAGAGCCAAGGTTAATAAAATACATCTCAAACAAATTTAAAGACATTCTGTAAAAGTGGCTCAGCTAAAAGACTCTGTGCTAAAACAACAGTTACAGAGGAATGTTCAGGAAGGACTATTCCTAAGAGTCCTTGAATGACTCATTTCATTCTAAACCAGGAGAAGGTGAAATTTTAACTGCATATTTAACATTTGAGAATACGTGTCCATGCTCATAATTCATGCAGCAGCAGACAACAGGGTTAAGTCATAAGCTGACTGTGGCCAGCAGAAGTCTTTTTGATCTTTACAAAAAGCTTTAAATCCAGTTCCATGTAAATAAAAAGACGCTAGGTGGTAAAACTTGAGAATAAACATACTTGAACTAGAAAATGTATTAAAGTTTGTATCCCTTATTCTACAGTATTTAGACAGTATTTAGTGAACATGTGTTTCACTTTGTCTTCTCTCACTGGGAGACATGGGACATATATGTCTCTATGTTAAATTCTTATGTTGCTTTCATAATATTATAAATAGCTTTGTAGAACATCAGTCCAGTGTATGGTGTAAAAGTGTCTAATCTTTGACCTAATCAGATTTAGTAAATGATGAGTTGAAATCTGAGATCTGTTATCTCCAATCCCAGTAAATTCTTGTTTTTCAGGAGCTAGTGGAAACTATTCCCTTTAGATATTAATTAGAAAAATCTGTGTCATTAGAAAATTATTAATATCACATTTTTCTTGGATTTACTTTCTATAATCCCTTACTCTCAGAAGAATACCTCTCCTTCACAGGGATATGTGAAACATCATCTTAAAATGAAGATACAAGGAATTTTGAAAATAAAGTTATAAAAAAATTATCATTAAAACTACAAATTTTGACAAAAATAATATTTATAGATTATTTTCCAAATATCACTGTAGATAAATATGTACATTCTGAAGCCAACTGCCATGTTAGATGGCTGTATCATTCCTTCTTTCTTTTTTTTTTTTTTTTAAATTAAAGTTGGGATAGAGGTAGTGATAGTCCATGAATGAACTATTTCAGTATGATCTATCTTTAACGATCTAAGAGTTAATAATTTAGTCTAAACAGGTTGTCTAGATTCCATCCATAGTCAGTGGAGATTATCCAGTTGTAAGCCTTCTCAACCCACCTAGAGCAGAAATGTCTCCACCAGTGGGATGAATTAGAAGTTCCGGTTTTTCAAATTTAGTTTTTAAGAGAGTCAAGACAATTGTTTGTTTGTTTTTTTTTTTTTTAAATCAGTACACAATTGTATTTTATTCTAAGAGGACTGAGAAACTTTGTATATATTAAATAAATCTTCATTTTTCATATTTACGATAACTAGTTTATAAAAGACAGATTTTTCATGTAACCTATAATAGAATTTTCAAATTCTAATTGCAAAACAACATCATTTAAAGTTGTTTGTTCAACTGTCTGAGTTTCAGTCAGGCAGGTGCTTTTAACACCTACATATGTGAATGGTCAGATCAGTTATTTCTGCTTTTTTTAATTCTTTTCTCATTCACTGAAACCACTTTGAAAAGCACAAAGATTAATTACGATACTTAGACTTCTCTAAGAATACATTTACTGCACAGTTCTACACAACTCCAAATGAAAATGAGGAAATATTCAGAATTCGTGAAAACCTATTTTCCAACTTCTAGTGGGTCCAATAAATATTACCGTAACTGGATTTATTGTCTTTCAAAATACTTAAATGTAAAGTTCCTGGAAGTGGAATAAATCATGGCTAATTTTTAAGTGCCTACAATGTAAAGGTCTGTACCAGGCTTGTCACTCTGTGCTCTCTGCAAGTTCTGTGGAAAGAAATGAGAATTTTAAAAATTCCAATCATCTGACCTGTTTGGACGTAGAGTTCAGGATGAGACAAATCATGCTTCAAAAGTTAAGATTTTTTTATGGCCTGTAAATGCAATTTCATGGAAGTAAATGCCCACGTTTCAGAAAGTGAATCTTCCCTGTTCATGCCTTGCCAAAGAACATATTTTTTTATGTTCCTACTAGCTTTTTGGTTTAAATGGTCAAAAAGGAATGGGCCTGTGTATATGTCTGTGTATGCACATGTGTGTACATGTGCACTAAATCTAATTGGGTCTTATAACTACATTCAAAAACATAAAAGAGTAAAAAATATTGTTAAGTTGCTAAAATAACTTTCATTTTAGAGAAAATAATAAAAAAGTTATCCAGTCCCAGTATTTGTGCACTGAAGAAAAGTGTTAGGTCATGTAATATGTTTTGTTTGATAAGCTTGTTGCCATATAAAATAGGGAATGGGAAGTGCTTAGTGTAGATTATCTTTATGTAGTCTTTATTAGCATACTGGTTGTTACTTACATAGTTTCTGCATAAAGTTGCTAATATTAAATTGAGAGCAGAAGTGCAAAAATAGACCAAAGCAGATCACATAAAACTAAAAGTATCTCTAGTAACTACAAGTGCAGCTAAAATCCTAAGAAATGCAAATTCTGATTTTAGAGCTTAAAATGTTTGAGTCAGTTAAAAATGAAACTTTCTTATTAGAAGTGCTAATTTTTCTACACTCTGCAATATGGAAAGCAACTGCAAATTATATTATTTGTAAGGACCTTCAGGAAGTTATTTGGTAAAATCAGACTTACTAGTACATACAGCTCCAGCTGATTCTGTTATGTTCAATATCTTGGTTTACAAGTAAAGCCAAGAATTTATTGGTAATGTAGCTGAAATGCTAAAAATATTAGGCCAGATCTAGTAACTACAGAAAATGAATAAAAATGCAGTTTAAATTGGGACTTGCACAATTTTTAGTTTCTACCCTTTTTCATTACATTATACTCACCCTTTTTCCTCCTTGTCCAGGTCTTAACATCATTGCTTTCACAGTGGTGGTGGTGGTGGGCAGCATTACAGAATCTATAGTCCTTCACTGGGAAGAATACGATGTTCTTACCGGTGGTTTCTTCATCTCTGTAGGGATCATTTCTAGATGCCTGCTAAAACACTTCTATGCTTTTTCGTCATTGGGCTGAAGTTCCATTTTGTATCTGAATTTACTTTTTATGGTATATTAAATGTATATTAAATACTATTTCTTTTTTTCTTTTTGTTACCCTTAAGAACAGTTTTGTCCAGCTCCAGGTCTGCATTCTGTAACTGACCACTGGTGAGTTGTTTATAGCCATGGGGTCACCAAAGCCAAACCCATGCCCCATCTCTTATCATCCCATGCCTCTGTTCCTCACATGACATCCTGTGTCTCCACTTCTCAAGGCCTCTGTTATCGTATCAGCCCTGTATTTCTTTACAGCATTGCATTCGAGTTATAAATCTCATTCTACATAGAATAACTACTTGTTACTACTATCTGTCTAAAACTATGGTTGTATCATACAAAGATAAACAAAAGTAAAGCAAATTACAAGAAAAAGACTGCTGTCACAGTTAAGACAAGTAAAACATCACTGCAGGAAACACAGATCAAGCCTGAGGAGCCTCAGTCCTGAGACCTTGCAAATTCAGTGCAAAGCTTATGGCTTATTGCTAGCAGTGGCAATATTGTATTGCAGGGCTACATGGTAAACCCCCTCATGTTTCCTTTCAGAATTTGTATTGCATTTGCCACTTCTTCTGGTCCCAAAGTCAATTTAGATGATTTCTTACATGCCACTAACAGTATTTCAGCAATGTCATGTTTTAGTCCGTTTAGAATTTTTAGGTATCACCTGTATTTGGTTATTTTTTATTATTTATGTAAATGTACTAGTAAGTTTATAATTGAATACAGACACAAGTGTGCTAGTTTATCTGTTTCTTAGTTGGTTGGTACCAACCTCAGAGCTACATAGTTGCTTTAGTGCATCATGAATTCCAAGCTAACAAACACAGGTGAGAAGCAAGGTATATTCTTTCATGTTGAGTATCCTAATGTAGCTAAATGTCAGGAAGTGGAAGTGGGGATGAGCTACTTGAGAGGAATATAAAGACATTACCTGAGTCTGCTTGGATGGAGTAAGAAAAGCTAAAGCCCAGCTCTAGGTGAAACTAGCAAAAATCAGGGAGGATAATAAATTTTTCTCTAAGTATATTGGTAGCAAAAGAAAAGACAAGGAAAACAAGGGCCCTGCAGAGGGTACAATGAAAGTAAATTGCTTTTTATGCTTCAATTTTCACAGGTGTGTGCTCAGGTACCTTCCAGTTCCCTGAGGCTAGTAGCAGACAAAGTCTGGGAATGTAGCATTACCGACAGTAGAGGAAGAAACTGTTAGGAGTACATAAGTACATCGGACATGTACAGGTCTGTAGGACCAGAAGAGGCATACCAAAGGGTGCTGAGGAACCTAGCCAATGCCATTGTGAGGTCACTATCCTCTTTGAAAAGTCATGGTTAGCTGGTGAGGTCTTTGACTGGAAAAACTTAAATGCTGATCCCATCTTCAAGAACTGAAGTGTATTGAATTGCCAGATTCTCCACCTGGGCTGGTGCAATCTTGGTATTACGTACAAATTGGAGGATAAGAGGCTGGAGAGCAGCCCTGCAGAAAGACGTTTGGAGGTTTTGACTGATGGCAAATTGAATAGGAGTCAACAGTGCCTGTTAGCCAAAAGGGCCAACCGTGTCCTGTGGTGCATCAAGCACAGCATAGCTAGCCAGTTGAGGGAGGTGACTATCCCACTCTGCACTGCACTGGTGTGGCCTCACCTCGAGTACTGTGTGCATTCTGGGGCACCTCAATGTAAGAAGGACATCAAACTATTTGAATATGTCCAGAAGAAGGCAATCAAGATGGTGAAAAGTCTTAAGGGAAAGATTTACAAGGAGTGGTTGAGGTCTCTTGGTTTGTTCATCTTGGAGAAGAGAAGGCTGAGGGGTGACCTCATCACAGTCTAAAACTTCCTCAAAGGGGGCAATGGAGTGGGAGGTGCTGATCTCTTCTCTCTTGTGACCAACAACAGGACATGAAGAAACGAAATGAAGCTGTATCAGGGGAAGTTGCATATTCTCTGAGAGGGTGGTTGGTCACTGGAACAGCGTCCCCAGGGAAGTGGTCATGGCACCAAGGCTGTAAGAGTTCAAGGAGCATCTGGGTGATGCTCTTAGTCATATGGTTTAGTTATAGGTCATCCTGTGAGGAGCAGGGAGTTGGACATCATCCTTATGGGTCCCTTCCAACTTGAAATATTCTATGATTCAATGAATCACAGAATCACAGAATGGTTGAAGTTAGAAAGGGACCTCTGGAGGTCCAACTCCCTTCCTCAAGCAGGATCACCTAGAACAAGTTGCTCAGGACCATGTCCAGATGGCTTTTGAATATCACAAGGATGGAGACTCCAGCACTTCTCTGGGCAACCTGTTCTAATGCTTGGTCACCCTTGCAGTAAGAAAATGTTTCCTGACGTTTCCTGATGTTCATACCTAACTTCAGTTTGTGCCCATTTGTGGTCACATTTTATTTCAATATCTTGGGCATAGACTTTGTAATTAAACAATTTAACTTGTAAGAACATGTGCTTAGGTAAAAAATGTGTAAGGTCATTTTAAAAAATAAACAGTACAACAGTAAACTCTTTAATCAATTTATTTTCCCTCTCTCTTATGTTATATAATTTCTTTATTTTTTCCTTTGTTCCTTGTACCTCCTGAACTTATTCCTGACAGAAGAATAACATGCTTAATTGCACACAAAAATCTTGTATGAATTCTCTAAGTATTGCATTTCTCAATTATTCAGCCCTCACTCACTATGAAGTGATAATTAGGCATTAAAAGCTAAGTGGATTACTGTGGAGATCTCTCCTGACATCCATTTAACACTTAATCAGATCTTAATACCATAAATTATGCATTTCTCAGCAGTATTCAGATTCTAATAAATTTTACAACAGTTTGGAGTTACTAGGTTTTCTTGACCTCATTGGGGCAGGGAAAAGTAAAGTTCACTTAAAGGATACAGCCATTATAAGAATTTCAGATTTATAGCAAAATAATTCTTTAAGCCTGTTTGATTGTACTAATATTTATTCATAAGGGTTTCTTGGACAAGACAATTCAGCCCTCATGAATAAATATGAAAACATGGATCCAAAATACATACTGAGTTGAAGTTTATTCCCAGCTTTTTTTTCCTCAATTTTGCCTTCCGGACATCATTTGGAAAAAAATGAAATAAAAACCAACCCACACTTCCCAGGAGATAGCAACTTCCTCAACAGGTTCAGTTCATTTCGCAATTAAAATATCTCTTTATTTTTTAGCATGTCTTTTTGTCAAACAATATTACACAAAATTACGTTTTATAACGCTTGTCCTGGTTCACAGCATGGCTTTCTAAAAAGTATTAATCACGATGGTATCTCCCCAGAGATACAGATACATATAGTTACCATTAGCATCAATACAAAGTGAGCAAATGAGAGTCTTGTAAATGTAAGGTCAATTTGTCAATAGTTGCCCATGTAATATTGCATATTATACTATAATAATAAGTAGCAGGAAGTATCTAATTTCCTATTTTCTCTCTTTTTAAAATTTTACAGTAATAATATATTTTAAAAAAACTATTTCTCAGTAAGCTTTATAATTTACAGTAAAATATACTCTTCGCTGTTGAAAAATTGGTATATGTTAATACTGGGCTGTTACTGGTTGAGGAGCAAAAAGACAAAATAAACATTAAAAATCTGTATAGCATGATGGTTAACCTCTCTGTAAATACATGAGATTATACATGTGGTTCAGCACCTGTTGGCCCAAGATAGATATTTCTGGCCAACAAATCACAGCATTAAGGCCTTAATAAGTATATTTCTGTTCACATTTATAGAAATCCATAAAAAGCAATCTTTAGGTCTTAGTTTGAAAATACATTCCAGTATATTCAAAGATACAGTGTACGTTTCTTGAAGCTTAAGTGGTTTATATTAGAAATGGACTAAAATGAATTAAATTGGCAGAAATGCTTTGTAGAAACAGAGACATAGTAATTTCCTTACTTAATTTTATACTATTAGTTCATGTTCTCCTGATGTCTCTGGCTTTGGATCAAAAGGAGAGCTGATTAAAAATTTAAAAACAATTTCATTATTTGAATTAAAATTATTACTTTTTTTTTTTTTGCCATATGAAGGATTTCAAATTGAATGCTAACTCTTGACACAACATTCTACAGAATATTTTGTCTGATTAAAGAAATTATCCCAATTTCTTGTACATTTCTCCCTAAATTTTTTTCTCCTGTACAGCTCTTCCATTATTTTCCTGCTTAAAACACTGAGTGAAGTAACACTGATTACAAACAAGTTGGTGGTAAAAACTTCAGTAATCTACTCTTATTTTCTCTTCTGAATTTTCCTCCTTGAAACTTTTCAAAACTCCTCCACTTTCTAGTTTTCCTAGCAGTAAAGATTGTTTCACTTTTGATTTCTCTATTCTTTATCTTTTCTAAAATTGAAAACAAAAAAAATTACTGAAGTTCTGCTATAGAAATAGTAAATTAAAAATAAAAAAAAGATCATGGGAAAAGGAACAATAGCACAGGAATAACAAGAAAAAAATCTCAAGAACCGTTACACAGAATTCATTATATTGTTTTCAGTATGTGCTGGTTTTGTCACATATATTTCTCTTCAGTACATTTTTTTTAGAACTGTCCAGTTACAAGTTCACTTATTTCTTCCTCCTGAGCTAAAAAAAAGTCTTCAGCTAAATGAGCAAGTAATTGTTCAGTGGAATTACACTAAAGGTTACCTCAGATAAATATGGCCTAGCTTTTTCCAAGCCAGAATGGAGCCCAGAAAAGACATAATGAAATATATACATAACAGAATCAAAAGTCTTGAGTAGATACCAAGGTTGACTCATACAGTGGTAAAAAGCAGAAGAAAATGCAAAGATATTACCTCCCTTTCAGATAATTATTTCCAGTGAAAATCCTTCAGCTATCTATCTCCATTTGGATCCCATCTAAAATTGTTTTTTAATGCTGAAAGAGTTTGTTTTGACCTTTTTTTTAAGACCTTGAGACTTTTTTTTATATAAACGGAGAGAAAGGAGTCTGGAAACATACACAAAATCTCTAAGTTCTAACCAATATTCCAGAAAGATTATTTAAAATTATACTTTTTTTACCAATATTACTATGATGGTTCATAGGTTGTTTTCTTGGGGTTTTTTGTTTGTTTTTGTTTGTTTGTTTCTTTGTTTGTTTGTTTAAGAACATGATATTAATTCTTAACCTTTTAGGATTTTTTTTTTTCAACCCCAGGAGAATTCTGCGAGGTGAAAATTGATAACTGTAGATCCAATTCATGTGAAAATGGAGGAACATGTGTTGACTATGAAGATCATTTTAAGTGCACTTGCCCTATAGGTGAGTCATTGGAAATTTATTTTATTTTCTAAACAGAACAAAGACAGTGCCATCCAAATACTGAAGCTTAAGAAACAGCAACATAAAAATAGCAATACATCTCAATGTATGCAATGAACATTTTTATGAAGAATCCCACTTTTTCACTTGTTTAGGAAATAAAACTGCCAAATTACTCTAGTAGAGTGGTGTTAACTGCTAACACCTTAAACAGACATAATGTCAATATTCTGAATGAACTGTGATTAAACATTCTCTTTGTGGTGCAGGTTTTGAAGGTGAAAGATGTCAACTGGATATTGACGCCTGCCTATTCTACAATATAAGCTGTGCCCCTGGAGCACTGTGTATGGATAAATCTCATGGATTTAATTACACATGTTTATCACCATGTATTGGAAACACAGAGGTAGGATAAAGTGATACATTTCCCCCAGTGTTTTGGGGAAATCAAACAAGTTATTCTAAGAGCACTGAGCTGACAAAGCCACATTTTGTATGGATTTCCTAAACATAGTACTCGTTCTTGATGTATTCTCATGCTAACCTTCCTCTTTCTGTGTAACACACATCCAAAAGTGCATGATGTGACTAGTCCGGTCATTGTCTAACAAACTGTGTAATATCTGAGGTCTGCCTTTCTTGTTCTTTACAGGTTTACTCACTGATGTTTCCTTCTGTCCCCTACTTGCTGCTGCTATGTTGTGAAACTTGTAGGAACGTGAGTGGAGGGTGTCCCTGCTCATGGCAGGGGGGTTGGAACTAGATGATCTTTGAGGTCTCTTCCAACCCAAACCATTCTATGATTCTATGATTGACGCAAAATTTCCTTGAAATGTTTGATGAGTTTAAAAGTTACTAGAGAGAAGGCTGATGGTACATCGATGCATAGAAAGAATGATAAAAGCTTCATTTTCATTAAAAACAAAAATAAAGACCATAATCAACCAAATGACAAAAAAAAACCAAAGCAAGGCTAACTATGCTGCAACGAGATGAAAATGCAGTTTAAAAAAAAAATCAAAATTCTCCTTGCAAATTACTCATAAATGCTAACAGAATATAGTAATGAATTTGATATTTGTACAATCAAAGTATTTTAGAAATCTTTAAGTTAGATACTGACAATGATTAGGTCAAAATAGCATCCATTGTGTACCCAGATGTCTTTAAGAAATGCATTTTCTATATCCTTCTCACCTCCCTTTAGTGACCTTTTCAATTAAATTGCTGGTTTGGGTAGGATTCATTCACATGAGGGTGAACTACAGACCCAGGCCCTTGAGCTACTGAGATTTTGATACAGGATAAAGTAAAATACTGTTGCACTTTTTTATTATGATAGTTATTTTAAAAGCTATGTACACAATGCTATATAGCCCTTTCAAACAGCTACTCAAACATGATAACCAGTGTTTCAAAGGCTTAATCAATTCTTTTAATGAAATATATTCACCATAAAAATATACTATGCAGAACAGGCAGTGTGTTTACAAAGAAGCAATCAACATTTATGTCACCTTGAAGTCCATGGGTACACACTTACCAATGAATATGAAATGTAACACTGAAATACTCACTGGCTCAAAGGTTTATATTTAAATTGTTCAGCATCTGGTAAATTTTAACATTTTTATGTTTTAAAGTGTCATACTGAGTGCAAATTTATTGTAGATGGCATAACACCATAATGAAGCAATAATCATTATGGCTAGTTAGGATGGGAAGTGATGGTGTTCCAAGGATGCTGATGGGAGATACTAAAACATTTTACTGTAATATTTGCTTAAAAGCCCTCAGACATATTTAATTTATTCATACAAACATTTCATAGATAATCATAAATGTCATGTGGGAAAAAAGATTTAATTATATATATATATGTATCACTGTATAAGACACTTAATTTGGGGATAATGTGAACAATTAGTAGATTTTTCTAATGGGAAAGGGAATAGAAACTAAAATAAAGGAGAGATATGTTTGGGTTTTACTTGTTTTCTTAGTCTACAGATCATTAAAGTAATATTATTTGCTTATTGGAAAAAATAAAGGCCTTATTCAAACAAATGAATATTTGAATACTTTTAAGGTGTAGTGTAAGTAGTAATTTGAAATAAAAATTTTGTATTATTCAGTAAATTACATAATTCAGCATTTAAATCTTTATTTATTCTTTGTGGCTGGAAAGTAAGTATACATCTTTCCATTCTTTTATTTCCTTTCCATTTCCAATGGTACCTTAGTTATGCTGAACTGCTTTACCTCTGTGTATTCAGCACAATAGACTGAAAAGAATGCTACTGTTTTTAATATTTTCTTAATAAACAAAAAGTAAATTTAAGTCATTGGGGATTTTTTATATCTATATAAATGTATAATGATACTGTGTTGTGGGTTTGGTTTTTTTTTTTTTTTCTTTCCCAGCACAACACTTAAAGCATTAAAGTTGTTTTTAATATTATTTTAATTATAATTTATTTTAAAATAAATATATAAAAAAAAGAAATGTGAATATATTAAAGCAGGGGATATCTTCCTTTAAATTTCAAAATCTAATCTTAACTTCATAACCAGAATAAAACCTGCCTGCACTGTACCTAGAATTACAAAGGAAATCCAAATAAATCAAAAATTTGGCATCAAATGAATAAAGAAAATATCCTTTTCCAATTTGAATAGATGATGTATGCTACAACTCCCAATATTTTTATTAACAGGAGTTCATAGACAATTGATAAGAGCACTGGTAATGACAAATAACTGTAGTACAATGTACTAGGCATACATAATAGAACCATCAAATTACAGAACATTCCAGATAGAAAGTGATCTCGAAAGACCATCTAATACAATCTTTTGTGGGAAACGGAGCTTAGATGAGATTATCTAGCACCCTGTCCACATCTTGAAAACCTCCAGTGATGGGAACTCCACCACATCCCTGAAGAGATTATTCACTTCAAAAGCCCACCTATGAGCCAAATAGTCACAAAAGTGGAGGCACCCTAAGATGTATGATTATTTTTAGTGGCTGTGGCTAAGTCCTATCAAACCATTTTATTACTTCCCTCAAAAACACTAGTTTTTCAAAAATCTGTCACCAAGCTTACAAAATCATAGGTTCCATTATCATTTCCTAAGAAAGGATTTGAAATTTTAGCAGTAACTATGGGAACTCCAAGATGTTGGCCAATGGTTATTGTTTTTTAAAAGGAATCATAGGAGTTAAAAAGTATTTTTCAATTCTTTTTTAATTCTACTTTCAGTTTTAAAATATAAACAGACACACGTAGTAGGCATCAACATGGTTTGGTAAAAATAATTCCCATATGACTTAGGAACTGAACCATCTCTGAAAAGTCCTCTCAGTATCTATCTACATCTTTATGGTACTAAAGGTACGTCCAACTGGATTGTTGAGCTGCATTTGCATAATTTACTTGGAAGTTGTTTCCTCTTTTTATGAGGCAAATGATCCCAAGTTACCCTGCTACATTTGCAGTCAGGATCACAGTTCCAACCTTCTGAATGGAAATATCTGTGTACTCAGAGCATACTTAGCGTTTAGAGGAGCTGCTGCTTTCATGCGTGTCCTGGTCCTCACATGCTATGCAAGTTTATACAGTTTCCTCATCTGTAGAAGTAAGGCAATCACATAAATCATGGAAATGTGATATAAACTATGGACGCTCATGAGCGTTTTTCTTTGAGCTTGATGTATTAGGAGGGGGGGTGAGGGGAAACAAGATCTTGAAAGCCAGAAAATTTTCAATAAGGCTTTTCTGGATAACCTCAAAGTTGTACCTGCAGGTAACTCTGTCTTCAGCAAATCTCTGTTGCTTGTGATGCATGTGACATGATGTGATGCTTGACTTTCAGATTAGCGGTTGACTTTGCAGTTCTGACATATTGCAAACACCGCACTGATAGTTTGATTTAAACAGATTTTAAAATGCCTTCATGAAAACAATTTGTGTGTATGTATTTTTGTCAACCTGTTTAAGGAATTTGCGCATAGAGAGAGGCTTGTGGGCCTCAAATCTTGATGTTTTCAAGTTATGCCTTCTTGGTTTCAGGTAAACTTTTCAACATTCAAACAAGAAAGAAAACACTTAGAGGCTTTGCTAGAAGATGGCTCTGGGGAAATTCACCAAAAAAAAAATAAAAATGGAGGAGGCTGTATTTGAATCACTAAGTGTTTATCTTTGAGAATCTGCACAGGATAGTGAAAATAGGAAAAGTAGGAAAAGGCAGACATTATTTTATATCTTATACAATTATATACATTCAAAATTCAGAAATAAAGCCTGTTCTATTTATCTGAAGAAAAATAATTATAATAAATTCATATACATTTTCTGGAAAAAGTGTTACTTTTAAGAAAGTAAAAAAAAAAAAAAAAAGGCAAAAGGAGGGGTAGTTAGCCAAAAATTGTTCAGAAGTGAATAATTTCACATCAAATTATTTTCTTTCTATAACAAGAATAGAAGGGGCAAAACTGAAAAGCTTTAAGAAAAGTATAAATAGATCAGCTTCTCATGTAGTAATCTCATCAGCAAGCTAGTGAAACAGTGCACCTGCTCCAGCTTGATGTAAAGCAGATAAGATAATTATACTCAGTTATTCTAGCAGTAGTTTCCTGGACAAATGTCCAATGGAAATAGTAAGTAATATTCTATAAGAACCTGACTTGCACCCAGTTCCATTCAGCATTTTCTTTCTGAATGGTGGAATAGATTGCATGATAAAATTTAATCTGACACTGCCTCAGAGAAATGATCTGGAAAGGTAGGACGGAATTTAGTGTGTACATTTGCAAAGAAGAACAGGTGTCTGTGAACTTCGGGATTGTTATGTGACATTAATCTCAAAAATAAGAAATTCAAGGACTCTTCAATTATTAGTGCCAGTAGGCAGGTAGGGTTTTAGATGCTGAGCAATATAGCCATCTGTAGAAATGTATTTTCTGTATAGTTTTCTACAGAAACTGCTTTAACAATACTTACTACACTTACAGAATGGAAAAATAATGCTTAATTATCAGGAGCCAGAGTAGCAAAATTGCATAAAAGGAAACATAGTGGAACTAAGTCTTCATAAATTAAGATAACTAACTCATATTCTGGAGATGAAGAAAGGCATCAGGTTGTGCTTATAGGCAATCTAAGGATTTTAAGCATTTGCTCCACAAGGAATAATTCTATAGCATCGACAGTGTAGGTAAAAGTTAAATCTACAGGCAGTTAAATTAAGCAGAGTGCTTCTTTCATATTAATCATACTTTTCCATTTTTTTTATTTTCATAACTTCTGGACTTTTCAGCAAATATTACTTGGAATTCTGATATTTTTGTTTTGAGGAGGGATTTTTTGTTGCTGTTTTTTATTTGTTTTAAGAAAAGAAAAAAAAAATCTGCTTCCTTAATGTACCACTAGTCCAGGAAAAACATAGGGCAGATTAACTAAAATTACACTTCTGGAAAATTTTGAATATCCAGGTACAATTGATTTTGCAGTAATCAAGCCTGAAGACTGTAGTAAAATGATAAGTCTGGAGAAAAAATACATCTGTGTGTGTGTGAATATACATGTGTGTATATACAGATATATATATTACAGTTCAACTGTATATATCTTCTCAAACTGCAGAGAATTCCAGGAAAAGTAAGATGGAAGAAGTGTTAGGAAATAAAGATTGCACTAAGTGAGATCCTTCTAGCTCAGTGTCTTATCTTGAGCAATGGACAACAGATGGTATGTAGAGAAGAGAAAAAGGGAAAAAGAAAAAAACAACTTATTGATGGTTGGATGCTGCTCTTTCCAAAAGTCCATTTGTCTATTTATTTTCATTTAAAAGTATTTCTTGTATTAAAAAGTAACAAAAATTTTTAGCAGTAAATTTAAAAAAAACACAATGCAAGTTTGAAGTTTAGAAAACAACAAAGTAGAAGTATTTAGTTTTACTTTAGTAATAGATTAATAACTGTATTTAAGGTTTAATTTCTTATAAACCCCTTAATCATTCTAACTCAGAGTTTTCAATATTTAAACTGATAGGGAATTAATTTTACAGCAGAGATAAAAATCTATCTGATACAGAAAATGACTAACTAGGTTTGCTGTTAAAAATATCTTACATAGCTTTAATTTTAATTTAAAGCTGCTTTAGATTGCACTAACATCTTAAAGGGTAACATCTTCAGAGTTTAAAGTATCAAAGCAATGTAAGAATATAATTAATTTAATATTGTGGCAGTATTCAAATATAATTTTTGTCTTAATTGTCTAAGAATTTTCTAGATTATTTTCTTGACTGCAAGCTTGTTTGACATATTTGAGCTTTGTGAAAATAGTGAGCCTCAGGACAAAATCCTGGAGAAATGTTTGAATAAAGAAAGAAACGTAAAAAATCAAGAGAGGAGAATATTTTCAAAATTATACACACAGGAGTTTTCTTTGCATTTATATTGAGCAGTGATTTTCTTCAAGAAGTTGTCGTATTGAAAAAGAATCCCAAGTTAAGCCTTAAATTCAGTAGTGCGAGCATAGAAAAATCTCTTAATTTTAAGGTCAATTTAAAACTTAATCAAAGACAAAGGAATATTAGATGATTTCTGCCAAGAACTATTATTATTACAAATCTTAATGACATTATAAAGAAATTCAGACTCAATCAAACTGAAGTACTAGTGCATTAGCTCATCTTCTAGACACCATTTTCTTTAGAAACCAATTGATTAGAAGGAGGGGTCTTAATTGCTTCGAAATGAAAATGTAGTTTTCTGGTTTTACACTGGCAAAATTTTCATGGAAATGAAATGTGACCCTAAAAGTAAAATGAAGAAAGGAGCATTCCTTCTGACCTAGAACTTTCTGCAATTTTTGAAGAATACAGGAAATACTGTTTCAGTAAGTAATATTAGAAAATAAAAGCTAAGAGAAAAAATTATGTTCCAGTATAGGTTTATTATATCTTCAGGTGGAAAAGAAAGAAGGTTCTGGTATTCCTAGATCATAGATGTTATATATATATATATATATACACACACACACATATATAAAAGAAATTCAAGGATAGGTTGTAAATAAGAATTATAAGGATATTTAAAAAAAAAAAAACAAACAGTATTTTTTTCCTGATAGCCACAAATTCAGTTAAATTATACATAGATTTTAAGCACAGGAACAGTTGCTCTACTCTTTCAATAGAACAATAATGGGCTAGTTGTCATGGTTTTGCCCCAGCTGACAACTAAGCACCACACAGCCTTTCGCTCACTGCCCCCTGGCAGGATGGAAGAGAGAATTGGAAGAGTCAAAGTGAGAAAACTCATGAGTAGAGATAGAGACAGTTTAATAGGTAAAGCAAAAGCCACTCAAAAAAGCAAAGCAAAACAAGGATTTAATTCCCCACTTTGCATCAGCAGGCAGGTGTTCAGCCATCTCCAGAAAAGCAGGGCTCCATCATGTGTAATAGTTACTTGGAAAGACAAACGCCATCTCTCTGAACATCATTCCTCTTCCTTGTTCTTCCCCCAGCTTTATGTGCTGAGCACGATGTCATATGGTATGGAATATCCCTTTGGTCAGTTAGGGTCATCTGTCCCAGCTGTATCCCCTCCCAACTCCTTGTGCACCCCCAGCCTTCTCGCTGGTGGGGTGGTGTGAGAAGCAGCAAAGGCCTTGGCTCTGTGTAAGCACTGCTCAGCAGTAACGAAAACATCCCTGTGTTATCAACACTGTTTTCAGCACAAATCCAAACACAGCCCCATACTAGCTACTATGAAGAAAATTAACTCTATCCCAGCCAAACCCAGCACACTAGTTAGCAATCATCCCTCCTAACACAAGCACAATTTAAGGTCAGTTATGAAAATGGCACTGTTAAATTGAATCATAAATGCCTCTTTCTAACTAAACAATTAATTGATATATTGATATTAACATTCAATATTTTAGGTTGTTGGAGATCTGTCTTTTTTCATATTACAACATAAGAAACTTTAAATAACCATATTTATTACCAGCAGCTTATTAAATTTAACTCTTTGCAGAAAAAACCCAATACATAGAGAAAAGCCTCTTTATGTATTTGAACTTCTCATGTTCAGGTATGTGCAAATGGAGGTAGCTGCTTCTACAATGAAGAAAACCAGAGATCTCACTGTGTCTGTGCTCTTGGATGGACAGGACAAACATGCCTGGAGAATATTAATGACTGTGAGGTAAACCAGTGCCAACATGGAGCCACATGTGAAGATGGAATTAATAAATACAGGTACTAATATGATGCTTTCCATATAAGCCTTAATAAAGAAGTTTATGCCATATGTAGATATTTTTCCTTTGACCAGGAATTACAAAGGGAGTTTCTATTGCAGTAATATTTTTCTCAGATCATAAAATGCCATGGAAACTAACTTTTAATAAGTTAGTGCATTCAACAAGACTGTGTAATCTGAAGTATTGTGCAGGAAGACTTCACAAATATTCCTCTCTGACGAACAAAGAAGTTAAACTATGCAAATTCTTAGACTAACAAATCATCTAGAGCTGGGCCTGTACGAATCACATGAAGTTCGACAAGGCCAAGTGCAAGGTCTTCCACGTGGGTCAGCACAATCCCAAGCACTACTGCAGGCTGGATGGAGAATGGATTGAAAGCAGCCCTGAGGAGAACGACTTGGGGGTATTAATTGATGAGAAGCTCAATATGAGCCAGCAGTGTACACTTGCAGCCCAGAAAGTCAACTGTGTCCTGGGCTGCATCAAAAGAAGTGTGACCAGCAGGTCGAGGGAGGTGATTCTGCCCCTCTACTCCGCTCCCCTGAGACACCACCTGGAGTACTGGATCCAGCTCTGGGGGCCCCAGTATGAGAGAGACATTGCGCTGTTGGAGAGAGTCCAGAGGAGGGCCACAAAGCTGATCAGAGGGCTGGAGCACCTCTCCTATGAGGACAGGCTGAAAGATTTGGGATTGTTCAGCCTGCAGAAAAGAAGGCTCTGGAGAGATCTAATTGCTGCCTTCCAGTACCTGAAGGGGCCTACAGGAAAGATGGAGAGGGACTGTTTATCAGGGAGTATAGTGACAGGACAAGGGGTAATGGGTTTAAGCTGAGGTAGGGTAGATTTAGATTAAATGTTAGGAAGGAATTCTTTACTGTGAGGGTGGTGACGCACTGGAACAGGTTGCCCACAGAAGTTGTGGATGTCCCTTCCCTGTGTTCAAGGCCAGGTTGGATGGGGCTTTGGGCAACCTGGTCTAGTGGAGGGTGTCCCTGACCATGGCAGGGAGGTTGGAACTGGATGATCTTTGAGGTCCCTTCCAACCCAAACCATTCTGTGCTTCTATGACACTGCATTTTAGTAAATGGTAAATATTTTATGGGCCTGGAGTATGACATGGAGTGATGTTTCTTATTACAACTTGAAATATAATTTAATTATAATTTTCAAGTGAATAGTTGAAATGCCATATTATTTGTGATTATTTGTGACTTTTTTTTTTATATATTGACAAAAGATGTCAAATATGTGCTTTCCTTAGTGAGCTGTAACATGCTGTAGATATTTGAAAATGAGACTATAAAAGTAGGGGGAAAACATAAATGGAAAAGAATTTCTTCTATAAACAGAATTCAGCTCTTCTTGAATTATTTCTTTTCTCTACAAAAAAAAAAAAAACAAAACAGAATAACTAAAATCTCTCTATAAAGTCTGTGAATATATTTTGAAGGGCTTTAATTTTATGCTGTGTCCTGTATTTAGAAGCACTGTAATTAATATATTTTAGTGTTTTTATTTAGAAAAGTTGAAATTAAGACAAAATTAAAATAGAAGTAATTAAAAATTTCTTCCACTCAACCATTGTTTTTATAGGAATTTCTGTAAAAATAAATGAAACCCACAAATAGGTACACAAATACAGATAAGTATATGATTCTCAAATACCAGAGTTAAAAATGAATTTTTTGCCACAGAGTCCTTACAAAGTATACATCCTTTCTTTTTATCAGCTTGCAATCAACTCTCATACGAAATTACTGGACCATATTTTGACATTTTATTCAACTAATATATTTGTGGTTTTCCTGTCTGTATCAGGAAAAGAATTCTGATAGAAGAACAAAGCCATGTTTACCTTACAAAATCCACTAGCATTTACCAAGAAATGAGTAGGTCTGAAAACTTCTGGTAAAACAATAACTTTTGAATTTATCTCGCTAATCCAGACTTGGGCTACTGAAAGAAAACACTTAATTGTTACTTTTTCAGTCTTTGAAAGACAAATTGATAGATCAGTCTGTCTATTTAAGGGATAAGAAAACATACCATTAAGATCCTGATCCTAGACGTGTTAGTGGACAGTTTTATTATCAGAGAATCTGATCCCACAAAAACATAATTGGTTATTTTGAGAAGATAATGTGTAGAGTGTTTACTGTGTAATACCTGCTCTGTCAACAGAGGATTGTTGTTTCTCAATGACAATGAAGCATTTTTTTTAAGAAAACTGAACTATTCCTTCCTTAAAAATAATGGTATTTCCAAAGAGTTATTTATTGTCAGCAAGTGAAACTATTTTCATTTCCCCTTTCCAACAGACCATTAAAACCAAAAGAACGGGAGAGGAATTGAACATAACTACTGTAGTCACCCAACTTTTTCAGCAGACTCTTGCAATTTGCAAGATTTCTGTCCTAAAATGAGTATAATTTTTGATAAGGCAGTTATCAAGAGTTGTATTTGATGCAAAGGAGTTTCAGGAAGACATAAGAAAACTGTCAGCAGAATATATGGAGAATTAGAAGTGTAAGTGCCATTAACAACCCTACTGAGATCCATTTTTAAAGCTATTATAGTAATTCAAAACATCACTTACCTTTATCTTTTCCCCTTTTTAAGTACGCCAAAATGTTATGTGTTAGCGTTTTTTTTATTTATGGAAAAGTAGTGTAAAACTCTAGATTTTTTTCCTAGTTAAAAAAATCTTAGCTTCTAAAATAATTATTAAACTTTCATCATAATGTATTGTTCCAGTAGTGGATTATAGCAATGCTACGACCAGGAAAATGGGAAAAATACCTAGCTTAGCTTCAACAAGATTCCCCTCTTTTAAGCTCTCATGTTCCACAAGCTGTCAAGTTTTTCCAGATTGGAAATAAGCACTCAGTTGTATGTATTTTTTCTAATTTTCTGTCTACTTGCCATGGTATATTCTGTTTCTCCTCCCATTTTGAAATTACTATTCCAGACAGTAGTGTCACATAGGTGTGCATTTAATATATGCAGAGAATTTCCTTTGAGGTCAGGATGGAGAATTCCTCTGGCTGAAAGAGAGGAACTTCAAAACTATGATATAGTATAATGCTCAGTAAGGCTACCACTGTAAAGCAACATAATAAAAGCAACATAATCACAATAATAACTCTTTGGAGGTTTACTCCTTTGGTTTAGAGAGCCTTCTCTTCCAACTAAAGTGGCCTCAATCACGTTGACACAAAGCATCTTATTAATTGAAATGAATTATTGCACTTCCAGCTGAGTTTGTACTGTTTGAACTATCACAACGTAAGTTAATCGGCATGTATTTAAAGTGACAACTTCTTGAAATAATTACTGCTCCTGACACTGGGTTGATGGTGTAGCTGTCCATATGATGAATCTGGCAGATACCATGCGATAGACCAATTGCATCCACGTGCCAAAAGAATCTCTTGACTCACATATACCTGAGAGAGAAAACAGAGTAGATTCACTACCTCAGTAAATAGGCAGTGTTGCTATATAAAAGTATTTGAATTTTCCTTTCAAAAGAACCTGTATTGTTTCATTATGTTCTCTGTAGGAGAGAGAGAACCGATTTAACATGGCTCAATGAGAAGCATTTAATGAGTAATTAAAGTGAAAAAACTCTTCAAGGAGTTGATCTTCTGTTTTGAAATCCAAGGAGGGAGGTTATTACTCTGTTTTCTTCACCCTTGTAAATTTATTCCTTGCCAATGTTACATTTCCGGCAACCAAGATCCTAACTGAAATAAGTTCTAACAGATATTTTAATGTAGTCTACTTAGTGAAGGGGAGCAACAGAGGGAAAAGACAGAATTTAAAATTCAATGTAGTTTCCATTACCTGTCCTATTTCTCCTATTTCTTCAGTTCAGTCTATTCAGATGAAGTTCTACAATTATCATAGCCCCAGGAAAGCCCAGCAAGAAGGACTGAGAACTATTAGATTAAGACATTTCAAGAAGCTGCACTGTAGAATTTACCACTGTTTAAAAAAGGTCATGATAAAGTTATAAGTTTTAAAAAATGTATTTTACTCTATAGATATAGCTCTGAGGTCAGCATTTCATGAGTTTTTATGCAGGAAAATGTCCCATTAAGAAGATTTGGTGTACAGTAAAGCTTGAATTGCCAAATCATTTTTCAGTATTCAGTATACAAATTTCATCATGTATAATTTAATCTTGAGTTAATCTCACTAGGAAAAAGTAAAGCCCTACCTAGTGAAACATTGTTTAATAAAATGCTTTAGAATATGAAACACTTTTTTGCACAATGCCAGTAAGATTATGAAAAGTAAACATAAAATAGATAATTTTTAAATATCACAAAATGTAAAGCTTCTATTCCTTTATTCATCCTTGACTTTTTAAATTTTCTGCCAGCTGGATAAATTAAGGTCTTTGATTAGATTTTTTTTTATATCTAATATTCTATTTTCAATTGTATTCATCTTATACTATATATGCAATTTGACTGCAGGACCTAGTTGGCAGTGCTATATAAAGTTAGTACTATGATATACACAGTTTTCTGTAGCAATAATAGGCTTCTTCCACTAAAGAAAGAGGAAAAATAGTTTTCCTCGCTTTGCTACAAGTCCAGAAGGTAGGTGAATATAAGTCACAATTTCTTAGGGAATATCTCTGTAATAAGTTATACAACAGCTTTTCTGCAGAGAATACAGATGCTTACAAAAAGCCAAAGTGAAACTAAATAACCTTTTAGTCCATTTATGAATGTGTGTGCAGTTCATATTTCAACTAGAAAACAAAATAATCAATACTGAGCAAATGTAGTTACCTGCTTGGACTACTATAATAAAAAACACACAAACAAAACCCCTCCAACATTTATTAAAAAACATGGTAGAGAGATACTGAGAAGTCTTTGCTAATGCCAAGCTTCAGTGCTCCTACGTGCTTTCTATCTCAAGATAGAAAATAGCTGGGTCATCTCCTAGCACAGATCAGCATAACCGCGTCTTCAGTCTGGTCTTTGGCTTTTTTCAGCCATTTTGAAGATTCATCTGTTGTACAAAGTTATTTACTCAATGGCACAAGTTATACTACCTCTCTTTAGTGCATGACAGCTGCCCTGCCTGGATTAACTACTACCAACTTGCTTACCTGCACACCTGCTGTTTTAGACCTTCGGTGATAAAAAGTTATACCCTACTGCATATTAGTAGGAACACATTTGCAGATATGCCATAATCCTCTGCATTTGAGTAACATGTTCCTTCTTAGACTAAATTCCATGCCTGACTTATCTGCATCACCGTTTCACATTTATTTAACAGGCATATCAAATTATTGTGCAATGTTAACTAGATTCAAGCAGCGGAGTATCAATGTACAATCATCTGCATGATATGTGTGGGAGCAAAGTAATCCACAATAGGGTGACTGTGGCTTGTGTTTGGTACCACTACTAAAATCCATGTTTGTAGCAAAAGCATTGAGGTATTGTTTTTCCCTCCTTGGATCTGTTACACTTGAAATCTTGCTATGGAGAAAAGATGACATATGTGAGGCCAAGAAATTGTTGTCATTCCCATTAATGTTAATACAAAATGTCTTCATATTTACCTTTTCTTTGCTGTCATGCTCATCCTTTCAATGTTCCCCCAGTTTGTAAGGTTGATATTCTAGTCTTCCTTAAGAAAACAGTTGGGGAGTGTCATTAGATCTCCTGGTCTTTGCTGAGAGGTGTCACCCCTCCCCAGCGGGGCCACCCCCGAGCTGGAGCTGGAGCTGGAGCTGGAGCAGGGCAGGCAGCAGTCACTGGCCCCAGCGCAGGGGTTAAACCAGCGACACCCAGCTCAGGCCAGGGCTGAGCCCCTGCGCTGCTGGGGAACACACAGCTGGGGCATCCCTCTGATAAGGGCAAAACCCGTGTTTCCCGAGCTAGAGGTTCGCTCACAAATAGATATCCTGGTATCTTGTATATCTGTATACAAATTAATTTTTAATTTGTCATAGAGAAGAATTTCAGCTTTGTGACAAGTGAAAATTGCAAATCAATCCATGATTCAAAGCTTTTGATATCATGTTCAGTATTTCAGTGCAGCTGAAATATTAATGCAAGGTCATATTCATTAAAATCTAATGTGGTGATAGTATTTCTCCTATTACAAGTGTAAAAGCCTTAATTACTTAGAGATCATTGGTCTTGATATTATTTCTAAGACAGACAGGAAAAGATATTTGAAGTTCAGCTATGTCAGTGTTATACCAGCACAATATTTAACGAAACTGTGTTCAAGACTCATTTCATAGCTTGACTTAGAGATGAAATGATAATATGTATTAAACATCTTGGATCATTTAGAATCTTATAAAAATGTTAAAGCTACAAATAAATGCAGTCAGCTACTGATATCCAAAGCCCACAGAATTGCACTTACACTATTATACATTAAGAAATATGCACAGTGCAATCCGCATCTGCTTTGTACATAGTTATGTTGAATATATAATGCATTAATCTAAGTGGAAACTACTATATGTTAATGCTGTTAAATTAACAAAAAATACACCAAACTTAAAGACCTGACTAGTTTAGACTTCTACTGCATAAAAATAGTCTGATTTTATTGAAAAGTAGACATATTGTAACTTACAGATTTTAAATAAAGACTACTATTAACTTACTCATTTAAATATATTTTAGCCTTCCTGTGTAGATTTTCTATATATGATGCTATACACTAAAGTTATATGTAGATATGCTGTTAGAATTTGATGTAGATTATTATAAATTATGTTTGTAAGGAAATTATTGAACTTCTAGATCCTATCACCTCTAAACTTCAGTATGGATTATAAATAATAAATGAATGATTCTTAGATGTTTTAATCCTCAACACACAGTAAGAAATTAACTTGTTATTAGGAGGACTAGAATACTCTAGAATACTGTTCACATTAATGCATGTGTTTGGCAAACACTAACAGAACAAAACCTCTTTCTGCACCATTGTTTTGTAGTTTTACATTGGTTTGGGCCACTGCCACAGATTTGGGCTTGACTAGCTGCATAAATCAGTCACTTTGTTTCACATGACATGAAGATCCAGTTTTGAAGTTATTTTCCAGTCACATTTACACTGAAGAAAAAAAAAAAACAACCACAACAGCCTCTGTGTATTCATAAAAGCAGTAATCTATATTTAATAGCTAAACCAAGCACACTTCACTCTTAGGTGACAAGAGAAAACGTCATGATTTTATTTCATTTTTTCCTGAGCAATAACATGAAATGAAGAATAAA